>JAPPVO010002999.1:0-11774 GCA_030407325.1 Camellia japonica
TTTCCGCGCGAAGGCAACCCGGACATGCATCATTCATCCTCTGAAGAAGAGTCAAGAGAGTCCCTGGCTTGCATGCCAGTTTATTGATTTCTTAGTTAATTTTGTTAATTAATTAGGAATTTGTACATATTTGGACTGTATTATTTATTTGGACTGTACTATTTGGGACTGTATATTATTTATTCGGACCCTCTGTGCGAGGGCATAATTGTAATAAGTGTGCGTGAGTGTGATGTATGTCTTCCAACCCCACATCTTTCTTCCCTTTTATTTACCAGCTTATGATGGTTAGATTAGGGCATATTTTAATTAGCATACAGTATGATAGCATGTTTGCATTCATTCATCTGTTTTGCATGCACCGGGCTCGGCGCATCACACTAACTGCATTTGTATTTCAATTCCAAATTGAATACTTGATAGCTGTCGCATCTCATATGCCATGTTTAGAATAGCCGAGCCTACTATAGTTGCATTATTGCATGTGTTGCATTAGGCATTTCTGTATAATTAGGATCATGCATGATTTCTAATCAGTTTCTGTTTTGGCTTGGAGTATTCGGTAAGTTTTTATGCTTTAGCATCCTTGCATGCGTGTGAGTGACTGCCATGCTAACATGCTTACCATGAGGCTAACTGCTTATGTGATATAACTGCCTGAATGCCTGTGGGTGAAGGTTGGGTTATTTGGATTGGAACAATTCATCAAATGTTTGTTTTAAGCCCACTAGATAGTGGCAAAATCATGTTTTCTAAGCCCACCCGAGGGTGGCAAATCCACGTCTTAGCCTACTTGCGAGTAGCACCATCAAACCATTTTCAAAAACAAACATGAAATGTTTTGTTCCAATTCAGGCGATCCAGTCTAGATTTGTATGCTGTGCGCATCACATAGTAATCTAGGCTAATAACCGGAATAAGAACACACAATGTTTTCAAAACAAGATATCATGGTTAGTAGAGGCCGGTCTTTGACCGGGCGAGCGGGGGTGCTCACGAAGTGACCTTCCCCAATCGTACCCAAGTTCCTGAGCCGAGGCAACTTTGGTGATGACGGACACGCGGCCTTAGGCAACGAGTCAGGGTTTCCTAAATTTCCCAAAATAAAATATTTAGGTGGCGACTCTGTATCTGGCAAAGCAGTCCATGTTTGGCACTTCTTTCAAAAAAAAATCTGTTTTCTCAAAACGATTTGCCGGATTTGGACTCTTTGGTTCAGATTACGAACCGTGACACAAATCGAGTCCGAGCTGTAGCGAGGTCCCCCGCGGGCCTGTTTACACATAGGTGTGGGTTCGGGAGTTGCAGCAGTTGTGGCGTGGTGTGGTTTTTGGCAGTGAGTAAGAAGAATTGTTGGGAGATGATCTGTGGGTGAGATAATGTTGGGAGATAATGTTGCAACAGCTCTGGCGTGGGTGATGATCTGCAGTTGGAGCTGCAATGTCAAGGTCCAGCATTGGCGTGGAAGTTTTCCGATGTTGGCTGTGGAGTCTTCTCGGCCGGACTAGCAGCATAAGGGTGGGTATTGGGAGTTGCAGCAGCATAGGTGTGGGCAGCAGCTCTGATGTGGTTGGTGTGGGCATTGGGAGTTAAGAGTCGCAGCAGCTTAGGGGTGGCGTGGGCAGCAGCATAGGTGTGGGTGGTGAAGGCTTTGGGAGTTGTAGCAGCAGTGGCATGGGTCTTGGTGTGTGGGTTGTTGAATAGATTTTAGTTGATTTGGTGGGTTGATTTGGTGGGGTTTCATGTATTTTGTTTTATAGTTAAGTCCTTCTTAACTTTTTTTTTTTTTAAAAAAAAAACGTGAGGCCAAGGGGTTGGTTGTATGGATGTGAGTAGCAGTAGTAGGGGTATTTTTGTACTTTCTGAATCTCTCTCGATGCATGTCATCTCCTGTACCTTTAATTTCATGCTGTTAAATGAAATTTTTCTTTGCTGATAAAAAAAAGTACATCTCTCCTGCTCAATATGCATTCCAGCTTTCCAATCCAAAACAAACTCACCCCACTCATCTAGCCAACCTTGCATTAGTCTTACACCCTCTGCTTTCTCCTCGGTTGAGCTAAAAGTGATAACAATATCCCTACCTCCCCCATCTCTAATTCTTCCTTTCCTCACTCCCCTACTCCGAGATTCATGTTTGAAATCGGCCTTTGTGACATGATGGTGTAATCAAATAATCACACTCCCATACAGCCATGCATTTCCCACCTCCTGAGTTTTCACCACTAGCCTTGATTGACCCACCTTCCTTTTACCAGTAAGGACTTCTGCAAACGTTTTCCTTATTCCTCTGTTGTTTTCTACATTTCCACCCACAAAAGCAACCTTTTGTTTGGTTGTTTTCGCGACTCCAATAGTATTCTGATTCACCATTCTGCGTTGATCACTATTAAAATCAGATTCCTTAACCTTTAGGGCTTTGTCATCCACCCACAACCCATTCACTCTTTGAAGTAAAACATTTGCAGCTACTCTACAGTCATACCTCACAAAGCCAAACCTAGCACTGGATATCCTTTTCCTTTTGTTTGGAATAAAGACATCCCTTACAACTCCAAACTTATTGAACAAAATGAAAAGGCCTTTTGGATCAATGGATTCGGGTAAGTTATCCACAAAAACTGCGATCAGTCTGTCTCTATAACCATTATTTGAAGGGGTCCAATACCAAATATTGAAGATCAACTATTGTCAGTAACTTTATCACTTTATCTTTCATGGTGTAGCACTAATTTGTAGTAAATGTTCTATCTTTCACTTATCAATTCCTGAATCTGGTAGTTTTATTTTAACTATTCATTATATTTTACTTTAATTGTATTTCATTTTCTATCAATGCAAGTTAAATTTTCTTTCATTTTAACACTAATCATTTGAGTTTTCATTTATTTTCTCTTTTTCGTCAAGTTTATCATTTAATTTTCAAAAATAGTCCCTTTTTATTATTCAATTCTGGCAATTGACAACTTAAATTCATGCAAAGTTAGTTACTCAAGTAATATTTCACTATCTCCTGAGAAAATATTAACATCCTCTTCATTGAGGCAAAACATGAACTGATAGTTCATCTTCCCAATCACACACAATTCCTAAATTAGAAGTCAAAAACAAACACCTTTAACTAGGTGTACAAGTCCTTACACACCCGCACAATTTTAAACATCAACACTATGCCAAAAGTTGTGTTTTCCTTTTTTTTTTTTTTTTTTTTTGATCGGCAAAAAGAAGACTTTATTGATGGAAAAACAAAAATTACATCAATAAAGAGGAGCTTGGAGCTAAAACAAGCTCCAACCTCCTAGTTGGTGAGAAACCAACGAGCCAACAAAACAGAGGAAAAAGAAAACAAGGAAAACCAGATAGCATAGGAACTATAGCACCAAAACCAGAATAGACAACACAACACTCATTTGAAGCACCAATCAGATCAGGCCCTGCACCAACCCATTTTAGGCGCCAAAACAGAATAGATAGAGCAGATTTGCCTTGAGCTACATTGCCATGAATTACAACAGCCCAAACCACCCACCAAAATTTTAAACCAACACAGCAGTAGATCAGATCAGATACACTAACAGCCCTTCAGCAGCAGCCCACCAAAATTATAAACCAACACAGCAGCAGCCCTTCAGCCAAACCACCCGCCAAAATTTTAAACCAAACACAGCAGCAGTTCAGATCAGACAAACCAGATACACCAGCACCCAGCCATGAGCCTTGAGCATAATAGGCACTACAGAACAACACATCCGAAACAAATCATCCTCTGCATCAGTTGCACCAGAGCAAAATCACCCAGAAACAACAGTACACAGGTTAAACCCTCAGTGCATGAGGCAGAATTTCACATTTTGCAAATTAAACACCAGATCATCAACTGAATAACAAAAGGAAGGACTAGAGGCTCTGAACCACATAGCAACCCGTGTTTTGATAAGATCACACAACTTTCCAAAATCTAACTGTGACTCGTTAAAGATGATTTCATTCCTTTGCTTCCATAACGACCAAAACACTGCCAGTGGGATTATCTTCCAGATTGCCCTCAATCTGCTTTTGCATCTAAACCCAGTCCACCATTGAATAAGACCCACCACTGACCCTGACTGTACCCAAGATACACCCCACCATCCAATAATATTAGACCAAACTCTCCAACTAAATGAACAACACAGCAGCACATGAGATACAGTTTCCCTTTCATTTCTGCAGAATACACAATTAACATCAGAGTTGGCACTTAGGATTCCAATTCTTTGCAAATATGTAGAAGTCTTGATCCTCCCTTTCCATGCTAGCCAAGCAAAAAATTGCACTTTCGGAGGTGCAGCATTCTTCCAAATGAGCTCCACCACTTTTGCAGGCATGGTAGATGTTAACTCACTCCATTTGTAGGCAGACGAAACAGTAAATATTCCAGATCTGTCTGCAGCCCAAGACAACCCATCTACCACCCCATACCTGAGCTCTGGAGCAATTTGTAGCAACTCTTTCATCTTCCTCAATTCTTCAACTTCCCATTGAAACAATGTTCTTTTGAAAGACAAGTCCCACTCCCCACTACCATTACTCCTACTCTTGATCACTGCCACTAATATACCTTGCTGCATAGACACATAATATAATCTAGGAAATAAATTCTTTAAACAGTCACCACCAACCCATTGATCCAGCCAAAAACTTATGAGCCTCCCATCCCCAATGGTGATCTTTGAATTGGCCTTAAATACCTCCAGCAGCTGTGGACACTTAAAAGCAACCTTCAAAATGTCCCTCCATACCATAGAATATCTGGAATTTGCATCTTGAGCTGGCCACCTAAACCCACCATTATGTGGGTACTTGTTGATAATCACTTGTTTCCAAATAGATTCAGATTCACTCCCAAACCTCCACCACCATTTCAGAAGAAAACATTCATTCATGATTCTCACCTTTCTAATACCCAGACCCCCGTTACTTTTGCTTTGAGTAATTTCTTCCCATTTTACCATGTGAATTTTCCTTCTAAGTTCATCACCCCCCCACAGAAATCTGGACTGAATTCTATCAATCTCTTTGGCTACCCCTTCAGGCATTCTAAACAAAGATAAGTAAAACACTGGTAGTGAAGATAGCACAGACTTGATCATTGTCAACCGACCAGCGAAGGAAAGAAGCCTACGCTTCCAGGAAGCAAGCTTTGATTTGAAGTTATCAATGACAGGTTGCCAAGACCATCTCCTCCTTGGATTAGCCCCCAATGGCATCCCTAAATACTTCAAAGGTAGTCTATGATGCAGGCAATTCAGTATGGTAGCAAAATCTTTGGTAAGGTCTTCATTAATACCAATACCACACACTACACTCTTGTGATAATTTATCTTCAACCCAGACAAGATTTCAAAACATCTCAATATTCTTTTGATATTAAGCACCTCCTCCCTCCTTGCCTCACAAAACAAGATTGTGTCATCAGCAAATTGTAGGTGAGTAATAGTAAGATCATTTGAACCAACTGATGCACCCTTAATCAATCCAGCCTGGACAGCTCTATACAACAGAATATTAACACCCTCAGCTACAATGTTAAAAAGAAAGGGGGATAAAGGATCACCTTGTCTGAGTCCCCTTTGAGGACTAAACTCAGCTGTAGGTGATCCATTCACCAGAATAGAGATTTTGGCAGTTGAGACACATTCCTTCATCTATTTGATCCATTTTGCACCAAAACCAAAATTTGATAACATGGAGAAGAGGAACCCCCAATTTATTGAATCATATGCTTTCTCGAAATCAAGCTTTAATACAAGACCTTTCTTTTGTTTCTTCTTCCAATCATCAACAATCTCATTAGCAATCAGGATACCATCAAGAATGCTTCTACCCCCTATAAAAGCTGATTGAGACTCACTAATGATCCTTGGTAAAACAGCTTTGAGTCTACTAGATAACACTTTGGAAAGCACTTTGTACAATGATCCAATAAGACTAATCGGCCTAAAATCACTGAGAGAAGAAGGATTTTCATTCTTTGGAAGCAAGGCTACAAAGGAGCTATTAATACCATAAACCAACTTTGAGTTGGTATGAAACTCACTCATGAACTGCATCACATCCCATTTAATTATTTGCCAACACTTCTGGAGCATCAAAAGGTTAAATCCATCTGGGCCAGGGGCCTTATTCCCATCACAACTCTTAAGAGCTGCCACAACTTCAGATTCTGTGAACTCAGCTTCCAAAGCAACACGCTCCTCTTCTTCCCCAATAGACTTAAAAGGACCATATAAACTTGGCCTATTAAACCATGATTCTAAAAACTGCCTCTGAAAGTGATTGAACACTTCTGTTTTAATTTCCTTAGGATCTTCAGTCAAGACCCCATTAACCTCAATTGAGCATAGTGCATTTCTATTCCTTCTTGTGGAGGCCATGACATGGAAAAATTTGGTATTTCTATCGCCTTTTAGTAACCAGTTAGCTCTAGACTTTTGCAACCATACCCATTCCACCATTTTACTCAAATTCCATGCTTCACCTTTTAACTCCCTAAGTTTAGATCTCTCTGCCTCAGTAAGTAATCTTTGTTCAGCTACCAAATCCAAGACATGTATCTTCTCCTCCATTTGCTTGAGTTTTAAATCCACCTTACCAAACACCTCCAGGTTCCATCTTTTCAATGCTACTTTAAGTAATCTCAGTTTCTGTAAGCATTTGAATCCAGCCCAACCATTGACATGAGATTCAGCCCAAACTTTCAGCACAAAATTCTTAAACTTCGGATGAAGACACCAGCATTTAGAGACCTAAAAGGCTTTGGACCCCAATCTCTTTCATCTTCTATCATTAAAATAGGACAATGATCCAAGAGCCTTCTTGGTAATCCCCACAGTTTAAAATTAAATTCTTCAAAGTTTCCCATAATCCCTTCCTCTTAGCACCATCGGTCAGGCCATAAACATTCACAATAACACAAGCTAGACTAGTAAAAAGAGTGCCAGACAAAATGATAAAATACCTGTTACAACAGCAGTCCAGAAGTTGAAAAACTTGTGGATTCCAGACACACAATAGTCTACCAGCTGCACCCTCTGAGTCCACAGCCATATAATCCATCTGTTCCCCAGGCCAACAAGATCTGACAAATTCCTCAGTTATAACAGGTCTCTTTGTTTCTTGAAACAGTGCCACATCCACCTTCCTTTCGAATAGAAGTTTTTTGATTTTTCTCCTTTTCATGGACTTGCCTAGCCCTCTAACGTTCCAAGATAAGACCTTCATTAAAACAAATTTGCACACCAAAAACTCCACGACAGATACATATTATTCTGCCTTACTGCCCCTTTTACCCAGCACCTCCTTATCCTTAACTTCCAGTTCCATCAATTTACTAATTACTTCCTCATCCTTACCTTACATTTCAGCCCAAGCAACTTCCCTATCTTCAGAGATGCTTCTACCTCATTAAGAAGCAACTGACTAGAAACCGATTTGCTTTCCATGGACAATGAAATAGCTGCAGCTGCTGACCGAAAAAATAGCCCCCTTCCTGAAATTCAACACTGATCCAACCCCTATTTGTATGTTTCCTTTTTCTTCCTCTGGTATTTCACCATCCCTTTACCTTTCTCTTTTATGGTATTCTTCTTTGTTTGATCTGCCACTGCTATAGAACATGTTGCTACACCGTAGGACTCCTTTACCACACTGTCATGGGCTTCTTTACCTTTGCTATTTTGGACTTCATCCTCCTCTATTAGCTGATCCTTTGGATCACTTAACTCTGAATATCTATGGCCCAGGATGTTACCACACTGTAAGACATGGGCCTTACTTAATAACACCTCTAAGTTAAGCCCAGATGCATCTTTTTCTGGCCCACTAAGACTCTTCATAAAGCCTGGAGTAACAACATCATCTACTACAATTTGGTTTCCTTCAATTTGAATTTGAATAGGAGTTGGCCCTGATTTGACTGACAGACATCCGTATGCTTCACCTCCACCTCCACCTCCAGGTTGCTTCTGCAAACAGTCCAGCTGACCTATCGACATGATGGAATCCTCAACCCTAGATATACTTAGCTCCCTCAGTTGTCCATCAGTGGCCGTATGATCATCATTTCCTACCCTTAGCCCCCTTGCCCCCACATCATTTGTGTTGACCAGCTCACCACCACCGTGGCCCTCCACATCAGCTACATCTTCACCCTCTTTGCTCCCTACAACAGATCTCTACTCTTGATCCTGTTCCTCACCATTTGAATTTGAATTTTCCGTTTGGGGCTGTTCACTAAAACATTTACATTGCTTGTATATCACCTCTGAAATTACCACCTGTTCTTCACAAACCTTGACTGGAAAATTGATTCCCTTGCATCGCAGAGTAATTGTTGTGTTTATGGACTCCATACACTTAGTAGCAATCCTCACCTTACCACTGTGGAAAGACGTCATTCTGGATGTATCCTCATCAATGCCTATTACTTCTCCCCATGCTCTTCTAATGCTACTAAACGTTTTGCTACTCCAGAGATTCAGAGGAACACCATAACAAGTGAGCCATACAGATCTTTATTGATCAAGGATCATCCCCTTGTAGACACCCCATTTTTGACCGACCTTAAGACTCAGACGTCACCGTTTGAGCGCTTGGTGATATTGCATATCGTGCTCGTTCTGAGGTTTCAGAGTCTCGGTTGCGAGCCTTGCCTCCAGACTTTCGGACTCTTTTGTACCTTGCCTCGGTTTGCGAACCAGGTCCCGTTTTCTCCGTTTTCTCTTCCCGAAGGGAGGGAGAGGTCTCGTAGATCATCTCTCAGTGGCCGTAGGCTACGTTTCGCGGTCGTAGGCCATTTTTCCCGTTTGGAGCCCGGTTCTCGGTTTTCGGAGCCGTCGGCCGTGTGCCTCGGTTCGGGACCGCTTAACCACCTCCGTTTGCTCCGGTTTTTGGCACACATCTTATTTCCTCCCTTTTGAGGGACACTGTGGATCGAGAGACCAACTTCGTGGTTGAACGCCACCTCCGGTGCTTAACAGTCAGTTTTCGGGGCCCCGGGCTGCACGTTTTGGCCCCCGAACCTTCGTTTTGCATCGGTTTGGGTCCATTTATGGCAGAGACCTTATTTTCATTGGTATGAAGCTTGTAGAAGGGTGGGAGGCTAGCAATTGTTCTGAGGACCAGCTTTATTCCTTCAACGCTCTCCGTCGCCCGTTTTTCTCGCTAGAAAGCTGGTGTTGACCACCCCCGGGCCATTTTTTTGGGCCATCAACCACATATTTGTGTTGTACACACCTGGGAGGCCACCAATATGGCATGGCCGGCCATTAACCCTTCCTGACCCTTTTGAACCCCTCTGAAAAGTTGGGTTTTCTCTCTCCTGGTTCACTTTTTCTGGGTTTTGACCACATGGTTGTGTTGTGCACACATGGGAGGCCACCAATATGGTGGCCAGCCAGTTTTCCTTGATTGAACCTTTTGAACCTGGCCGGCCGGCCGGCCAGGGGAAGTGGCCGGCCGGCCACCTGGACTCTCTGAACCTGGCCGGCCATGCTCCCAACACCTTGTTCCTTCCAGCTATGCCCTCCTTTCCCTCCCAGATTCTGTATCCGATGGGGGAACTTTTGGGGGGGAAATTTGAATTCAATTTTCCCCCCTTTTTCTCCACTCTTGTGCCTATATAACCAGACCCTCCAGCTTCATTTTGAAGGGTTACAAAAATTGCTTTGAGCCTCTTGCATTAACTCTCCCTCTCTCTCTACTCCAAGCCTCAAAACCCCAAAGTTCTTGCACCAATCCATAGCACCACACCTCCTCACTCCATTCCAGCAACTTGGAGTCCATTTCCAGAGGCTAGGAGCACCATTTCTTGGATCAAAAACTGTTGAAGACATAGGCTACAAGGGTGAGTCCCATTTTCCCTCTTTTGTGCACTATTTTGGTCTATATCTTAGCTCCTTGTGCTTATATTTTTGGGCTTCGACCGAAACTGGAAATAGTCTTATTTTGAGCTCCTTGTCGTGTTTGATTCAGGGCCTTTCCCTGTTTGAGGCTTCCTTCTCACCCTTTGTGTTTAAACTCTCCTTTAGGCCTTTTTCTTGCATAGTATTTTAGGCTTATTTGTGAGCTGTTTTGGACTTGGTCATAAAATGTAAAATATCTTTTTTTGAGCCCCTCTTCAATATTGTTGAAAGGCTCTCCTTTGTTTGAGGCCAGCAGCTATCACTTGCTTCTTTATCCCTCTTTTAGGCCTTTTTCTTGCATGAGAGCTTAGCCTCACTTGTGTTTATTTTCGTGGCTTAATGTAAACTGTAAAGTGTCTTGTTTTGAGCCCCTCTTAAACTTTTTTGAAGGGCTCTTTGCCATTTGGGGTCAGCTTCTGTCCCTTGTCTCTATTCTCTCTTTTAGGACCATTTTTGCATGATAGATTAGCTCTATTTGTGTTCATCTTTGAGACTTGTTATAAACTGGAAAAAGGCTTTTTTTGACATTATCTTCATGTTTTATTAAGGTTCCATTTTTGTTTGAGGTCATATGCTATCTTGTATGCTTGGTTGCCTCCCATTTTGAGCCTTACATCCTAGCCCTTGTTGCATGCCTTGTTTGACCTTCTAGCCATTGGAATCCAGTGGATTTCCAGTGGCTTTGATGTTGTTTTGAACCTCCAAATCAGAGGGGGGTGACCTCCTCTTACCTTGACTTGTTTGGTGGTCATTTTGGCCTTCCAAAGAGACCCTATCTTGCATGCTTCTTAGCCACATTTCAGGGTCAATTTGGTGAGATTTAAGACTATCATATTTGATTTTCAAAGTTGGTTTAGGGCTGCCACATGTCCATCTTGTATGTGATTAATAACCCATTTGTATGCCCTCCAAAGAAGCCCCTCATTTGTGCATGTGTTAGCTTCATTTCAGTGGTTATTTGGGCATGTTTTGGCATGTTTAGTTTACTGATTTTTTCTGGTTTAGTGAGATTCCATGTGCTTCATACACTTGCCATGTAAACCATGTTTGCCAGTCAAAATTGCATGCTAATTTAAGCCATCTTGCTAGCACTTTTTGGCCACACTCTAAACTGGAAAAGTTTATGTTTTGGGACTGCCTTGACTCTGTCTTCATGCTTCATGTTCAAATAATGCATGCTTTGTATAGCTATAAGTCATTCCATGTGCCTAGTTTTGAGTTTTGGGATTCACCTCATGCATCGGGTGCCATATTGCCATGTTTCGGGGCTGTTTAGCATCATATTTTAGCACTGAAATTTGCATGTTTGTATGCCATATTCCATGCTTTACCATGCTTTGGTAGAGTGGCATTCGTGCCTTAGGTTCGGTCATCGGTTTGCGTGCATGTGTGCACGCATCTCGAGTGTCTCATTTTCATCTTATGGCCTCCTATGTGAGTGTGGCTGAGGTCCACTTGTGTTGGTGTAAGTCCATTATGCATTGTGCATGCCATTTCATTTCATAGCATTGTGTATGCTAGGTTGTATGTTAGCGTATTGTGTATGCCATGTTACCTCGTGCATCGTGTATGCCATTTCATAACATTGTGCATATTAGGTTGTATCTTAGTTGCATTCATGCATGTCATGCATATTGCATTGTGTTTGGGATAGGAGTTAGCCCGAGCACGGGAAACGAGATACGTTTCGTACTCCGAGTGACAGAACGTGTCTCAATTCCCAGTCACCGACACTCCGGATTATCCATGATGGAGTCTCGGTCTTGTTTTGTTTATATGTGCATTCATCCCATATTGAGTCATGCAAATCGACTCCTCGGCCATCATGCA
>JAPPVO010003000.1:0-31593 GCA_030407325.1 Camellia japonica
TGGATGTGCAGTTCGTCCGTAGACCGCATCGCTTGGCGCTGTCCTTGGCTCAATCTACCGGTGATGAATTACAGCATGTCCCGGCAGCCCGAGGTTCAGTTGATCGGCCTGACACACTGTGTCTTTTACTTCCCGTTCCAATTCCGGTGCCAGTTCGGACATGATCAGACCTGTCCGGAAGAAGGGATAGAGTACCCTGCTGCATTTCCAGTCCGAGGCGCACAGCTAGCTCGGTATGCCACAGCATGGAGGACTAGAGAGCTTCTGGCCCACACTCCCACTTTCAGTTGCACCCTCTCTGATGAGTGCACAGCTTGGCTTGATGAAGAGGCGTAGGTTGGGCCTACTTTGGCATCAGAGGCTTCCACAAGCTCTGGGAGGGGGCGCAGGAACACCTGACTTGACTATGCCCCGAATTTATTTGCTTTAATCATTACTTTCAAGTTTTCTTTATGAATGTAATAAAAAGCAACTTCAATTTGTATTCAAGAGTAGGAGAACTCTATACTGAAATCAATGTAATTGAAGGTTGTGGGTACTGAAAATTTTCCGTTTTGTCCAAAAATGGTCTAAGTCGTAAAAAGATTAATTTGAGCAAAATCAACTTTTATTAAAACTTTTCAAAACCATTTTCGATATGGATCACATCTGGACACACCCGAGATCTATCACTGAGATGTACATGCCGGATCCTAGCAACTGGAAAGTTGCCCATAGTCTGAATAACACTGCACTGGAGATCACAACCGAGCTCTTGAATGTAGAATAGACAAAGATGACCAACATGATCACATGGGCAAAGTTGATTTCGAAGTGTTTATGGCTGGACTTCAGGATGAAGTTGCGTACGTATCCGAAGATAGGAATCAAGCCTTACGTAGTTCGGCTCAGGTTCACTCATGTATTAACCCTCCTTTTACGCTCTAACTTTTGCCAAGGCCGACCTTTCTGGGTTTTCAACCTTGTGAGCTCAGTTTTTATTATTTCAAATTTTTCATGCTCCAACTTTTGCCTAGGTCGCCCTTTCAGGTTTTCGGCCTAGCGAGCCACTCAGGGGAAGTATTTCTTCAACTTCTCCATGTTGATCGATTGGGAGAACCCTAGGCCATCTAGGTCCATCAGAACGATAGCTCCACCCAACCAGATAGACTTGATGATGTAAGGGCCAGTCCAATTAGGTCTGAACTTGCCCTTAGGGTCGTGGATGGGAGCTCGGTTGTCTTTGATCACAAGATCCCCCTCTTTCAAATTCCTGGACTTATCCTTCTTGTTGAAAGCCCTGGCAATTCTTCGTTGATAACCCTGGACGTGATACAGTGCTTTCAGCCTTCTTTCATCAAAGAGCATGAGTTCTTCGAACCTGTTTTGCTGCCAATCTGCCTCAGCTATCTGACACTCAGCCAATACCCGTAATGACGGAACCTCAAGTTCGATAGGTAAAATAGCCTCCATCCCATAGACCAAGGAATACTGAGTCGCCCCAGTAGAAGTTCGAATTGAAGTCTGGTAGCCCCAAAGAGCAAATGGCAGCTTATCTGGCCGGTCCCTGTAGGTTTCCACCATCTTCTGCAGAATGCGCTTGATGTTCTTGTTGGCGGCCTCAACTGCTTCGTTGGTCTGCGGACGATATGTAGATGACTTATGAAAAGCCACGTTGTACTTCTCCAACAAGTCGATCACCTCCTTCTTAAAGTGGGAACCATTATCTGAAATAATCTCATTCGAGACCCCATAGCGACAGATGATATTGTTTCTAATGAACTTAGCGACATGCAATGCCTTCAAAACCGCGTAAAATTGGGCCTCAACCCACTTCGTAAAGTAGTCTATTGCTACCAGAATGTACTCATGCCCGTTGGACCCCTTTGGAGTGACAGCCCCAATCACATCAATCCCCCAGACTGAAAACGGCCATGGCGAAGTCATGTTGTACAGCTTCGATGGCGGAATGTTCATGCGGTTTGCATGGATTTGACATTTGTGGCATCACCGGACAAAGGCAATACAATCCTCCTCCATGGTGGACCAGTAATAACCCTGTCTACGGATCTTCTGGGCTAGCATCACCCCGTTCATGTGCGCTCTGCACTCTCCTCCATGGATGGCCTCCATCAGGCGCTTGGATTCTTCAGCATCAACACACAGTTTATGCATCCCGAGATGACCCCTCTTGTACAGTTTACCCCCACAGACGATTAACTGAGCAACCATTCTTTGAATTGCCCTTGGTGGATACGCCTCTTTTTCCAAGAAGTTCCAGACATCATAATACTAGGGATTCTCATCTTGTACCTCATTTATGGAAGCAATCAGCTCGTAGGCCAGCACGAATTTATGTTCGATGATGATCGGACGCATCCGGACTCCGAAAGGGTTGTCTATCATAAAAGATAGAGTTGCTAATCAATCAGCGAACCTGTTGTTCTCTCTTAACAGATAGGCAAAATTCAGTTTCTCAAACCAAGGAATCAAAACGTCCAAGGTCTAGTGATAGATTCTCGTCTTTTCTTCTTTAACTTTCCAATCTCCTTTAGCTTGAGATACAATAGGGTTCGAGTCCCCGATGACATCCAACCATTTTGCCCCTAGTTCTAGAGCTGCTTCTAAACCAGCAATACATGCCTCATACTCTGCCTCATTATTCGATACTTTGAACAGGAGTTTGAATGCTAGAGGGATACGGGAATTGTCAGGTGCTATCAGCAACACCCTTATCTCATACCCGTATTGGTTTGACGCTCCATCAAAGTACATCGTCCAAGTCTCTTCTTCGACATACAAAATAGCCTCGTTTGGGAACAAATACTCAACTGCTTCATCCCCTTCAACTAGGTGATTGGCTAGGAACTCCGCTACTGCTCTCCCTTTCACTGACTTGCGCGTCATGTACTTCAGATCAAATTCGGAAAGCAGAAGCAACCAATGGGCTAGCCTACCCGTAAGTGCCGATTTCTCGAAGAGATATTTAATGGGATCTAATCTCGAAACCAGTATTACAGAGTGAGCTAATAGGTAGTGCCTCAGCTTCCTGGTAGCCCATACCAAGGCCAGACAAGCCTTCTCCAGCGGAGTGTAGCGGCTCTCGTAATCTAGCATTTTCTTGCTTAGGTAGTAGACAGCCTTCTCCACTTTGTCCTCAGACTCCTGTGCGAGCATGCAGCTATAGACACCCCATTTTTGACCATCCTCAAGACTTGGTTGTGCTTGTAGGTACACCCAACAACTGGTTCGATTGCTCGCCCAGCACTCAACTGTCGCGGCGGAACGTCACCGGTTCGAGTTTCCCGGACCTTGTATCCTTTCTACCTCATTTTTGGACCCTGATTTGGTCCTTTCAGAGTGGCCCTCCTGGTGCACTGCCGGCCATGGCTTTGTTCCTGCCGGCCACTGATGAAGCCCTGCCGGCCATCAGTGTGCCACTGCCGGCCATTACTGATGGCCGGCACCCCCCTATCTCAGCTGGTTTTCCTCCAGATCTTTTGAGCCAGCTGGATTTTTGTTTACTCCCCTCCATACACGTGTATGGAGGGATGAAGGCCTTGCAAAGCTTCTTGAAGAAGCTTTGGCTTTTCATTTCTCTATATAAGGAAGAGGCTTCTTCCTTACACCAGGTTCTGAGTTTTTGAAGAGCAAAAAAAACTCCCTTTTTCTCTATATTGCTTATGTTTTGTGCCTTGAAATTGGATTTCCTTGCACTTTTACACTACAACACATAGATATACACCACCACCATTGACTCAAGCTTCTTGGGAGGTCTTCTTGAGGTCTGAAAACTGGTTTCCACCCCCTAAAGTTGCTGGTTTCAAAGAGGGTCTTCAAGGGTGAGCATTTCCCCCATTTTTGCACTTTCTTGCACCTTGCTTTAGCCCTCTTTGCATATTGTTCTAGGCTTTGCTTATAACTGAAAAAAGTCTTGTTTTTAAGTACTTTTTAAGTTTGGTTAAGGTCATTTTACTGTTTGGGGTGTGTAGCCCCCTTGCATGCTTTGTTTGGCTTTGTTTTAAGCCATATTTGGAGGCCTCCGAGCTAGTCTTGGTTTGGCCTTCCTACCACTGAAATCCAGTGGATTTTCAGTGGTAGAGGTGTGGTTTTGAGGTCCTAAATCAGAGGGGGTAGTCCCCTCTCTTTGTATTCCTCTTTGCTTGCATTTTTGGCCTTCCAAAGGACCATCCCTCTATGCATTTTTGGGTTGGTCCAGGCCTCTTTTTTGTGACTTATAGGACCTACCTTGGCCCTGTCCAAGTCTGGTTTGGTCATGTCTTGCTTGCATCTTGCATGTGTAATGTAACTTCATTTATAGCTCATCAAAGTAGCATGTGTGCATAGTCTTTGTTGAGTCCATTTCAGTCCATTTTTGGTGATGTTTTACCACGCCATAAACCTGTTTTGGGTTGGTTTTGTTACTCCATGTTTGCTTGATGCACTTGTAGTGTAAATCCTCTAAACTAGCTTCATATGCTCCATGCCATGCCATGCCATGTCATTTTAGCTTGTTTGGTTTACATTCCAGCATGTATTTGGTCATCATTTGGCATGTTATGACCCTATCCATAGTTGGTTTGATCATCCTTTGCATGCTCCATATAGGTGTAGAACAAATCTTATTTACTAGCCTTTTGTGCATGATGTTTTGACTCATCATACTAGCATATTTTGGCTTTGCTCAAACTTGATTTTATGCTTATTTTGAAGTGTTCTAGGACTGTTTTGGGCTACCATGACCATATCACTCATGCTTTGTATAGCTATAGTGTAAATGCTTAGGCTAGTCTTGGGTTTTGAGGCCTCTATCATGTCATACATGTGATGTTTGCATGCCTTGCCCTCATTCCACATGCTATTTCAGTCCATGAAATGTTGTCATACACTTTCATTTGACATGCCTTGAATGCTTTGTATAGCTTGTGCTTTATGCCTCAAGAGTGGACTTTTGTGCATGCCATTTAGCCTAAGCCTTTGGCACATCATTTCAGTACATTTTGGGTCCTAATATACCATGATGTAACTCTGTTTTTGGTTGTCCAAGTCATGCCATGATTGGTTCTCATAGGTGTAGTGCATTGCCTCTTTTGTAGCCTTGCATGTTCTATGTTTTAGCATTGTATGCTAGCTTGCTTTGGCTTACTTCCATGCATGTTTTAGTCTCATATCAGTACGTAGTAGGACTGTTTTGGGTTGCCCTTGCCATATCCTTCATGCTTCGTATAGCTGTAGTGTAATTGGCCTTGCAAGCTTTGTGTTTCGGTGATTCACGCATGCTATCCTTGAGCTATTTAAATGATTTGACATCATTTATCATCTCATTTCAGTGCATATAGTGTTGTTACACTTGCACATTTGTCACTTCTTAGGCACTTTTGAGAGTTGCCCTTTTTAGGCCCTTTTGTTGAACTTTCGCATTTTGCATGCTTGAGTATGTTGTGTGGCTTAATTCATCACTTTGGCTACTGATTTGGACCTAGTTGAGAGCCGTCCATCTTTGGTGTAAGCTCATCTTACCATGTTGTCGCATGCTGTTTCATTTCGTATGTTGTCGCATACTTGTTTAGCTTCGCATACCTTGCATGTTCACACGTTCATGTTGCATTTTGTCATGTTGTCCAAGGTTATTGCCTCACATCATGCTTGTATGCTTGTTGCATGCTTGGGTTAGTTGCATGTTTGCACACTTAAGTCATATCGCATGTTTGCCATGCTTATGTGTTGCATTGTTTGGATTAAGTATTAATCCAAGCACGAGGAACGAGGGGCGTTTCATACTTCAAGTGATGGAACGCGTCTCAATTTTCGGTCGCCGAAGCTCTTGATGATTCATGATAGAGTTCTAGGCTTTACTTGTTGTATTTGTGCATTCATTCTCCTATTGATTTGCACAAGTTGGATCTTTGGCCATCATGCATTGGGATGCGTGATTGATGGTCGTGGATCCGACCTGGCCTCTCCCTTGATGTTTTGAGGTGATTTGGAGTGCCATGGTGCATACATGCCCTTGGGAAACCCTCCATTTTCTCTATTTTGTGCTTCGTTGCAGTTTGGTGTCACAGCACACTAGTGGCCAGCAGCCTGCCATTGATGGCCGGCAGTGTGCCACCCTTGGCCGGCAATGGGCCATCCTTGGCAGGCAGATCTCCCTCCATGGCCGGCAGGCCACTGGTGACTTCCCCTACAGTGTTTTGGTAAGTTTCAGCAACAAGCACTGAAAGACACCCTGCAAACAGAGCCTCTAAAGAGCAACTGGAAGGCGTTTCGAGGCGAAGAGCCGAAGCGAGCATGCATGCTCCCTTCTTCAAACAGAGCTGGAATAGCACCATTTACTACTTTCCCTACTTGCTTGTTGTCATTCATTAATCAGTTAATTAATTTGTTAATTAATTAAGTTGTGTAATAATTAGTTGTAGCTAGTTATTCATTTGGTTCTGTAATAATTAATTAGCCTGTGAGTTAGTTAATTAGGTGGCCTGTATTATTCTTTCGGACCCTCCGAGCGAGGGCACAATTGTAATAAGTGTGCGTGCGTGTGTGCATGTCTTCTAACCCCCACTTCTTTCTCTCTTTTACTTACCTGCTTTGATGGTTAGTATTAGGACATGTTTACTTTAGCATACCTTATGCTATCCATGTGTGCATCATTCATCAGTATTGCATGCACCGGGCTCGGCGCATCATACTAACTGCATAAGTATTTCAAATCTAACTTGAATACGTGCTACTTGTTGCATCCCACATGCCATCTTAGGATTAGCCGAGCCTATTCTAGTGACATTCGTATGCGTTGCATTAGCCACTTGACATGGACTTGGATCATGCATGATTGCTAACAGGTTTATTGTTTTGGCTTGGAGTACACTGTAAGTATTTTATGTTTTAGCATCTCGCATGAGTGTGAATGTTAAACATGACAGTATGCTTACCATGCGGCTAAATGCTTATTTGATTACCTACCTGAATGCCTGTGGGTGAAGGTTGGATTGTTTGAGTTCGGACAACTCATTGAAATCCGTATTTTAGCCTACTTGCGAGTAGCGAATTTCAAACCATTTCCTAAACGAAACGGATATGCAATGCTTTGTTCCAAATTAGGCGATCTAGTCTATACTTTTGTGTTGTGCGCATCACATAGTAATTCTAGCTAATTAACTGGAATAAGAACACATAACGTTTTCAAAAGAGGATATCATGGTTAGTCGAGGCCGATCTTCGGATCGGGCAGGAGGGGGTGCTCATAGCTGACCTTCCCCAATCGTACCCAAGTTCCCGAGCCGAGGCAACTTTGGTGATGACGGACACGTGGCCTTTGGCACCGAGTTAGGGTTTCCTAAATTCCCCCATTAAAAAATATTTAGGTGGCGACTCTGTATCTGGCAAAACAGTCCATGTTTGGCACTTCTTTCAAAAAAAAAAATCTGTTTTTCTCAAAACGATTTGCCAGATTTGGACTCTTTGGTTCAGATTAAGAACCGTGACAATTTGAGTCCTGAACTGTAGTGAGCCCCAAGTGAACAAAACGGGATTTCCCTCCCGGGACGTTCGGGGACGTCTACAGCAGCCCATTGTAGTTTCAGTCACTAAAAGGTACAGAATCAACGGTTTCCCCAGCTCAGGCGGTGACAACATATGTGGGTTCTGTAAATATTGCTTGATCTGCTCGAAAGTAACTTGCCATCGGTCATCCCATTGGAACTTCTTTCTTTTCTTCAGGAGACCAAAGAGTGGTTCACAAGTCAAGGTTAATTTTGCAATAAACCGTCTTATGAATTGCACTTTACCTGGAAAGCCTCGCACCTCCTTTTTAGTCCTTGGTGGTGGCATTTCTAAGATGGCCTTGATTTTAGAAGGATCGACCTCGGTACCTCTCTGTGTGATCAAAAACCCCAGTATTTTCCCTACAGTAACACCAAATGTACATTTCTAAGGATTCAACCGCAACCGATACTCTCTGATCCTTTGGAAGAATTTCTGCAAGGCGGTGTAGTGGCCCTCTCTTTCCTTGGACTTGACAATCATGTCGTCCACGAACACCTCAACCTCTTTGTGGATCATGTCATGCAAAATGGTTGTCGCAGCCCGTTGATATGTAGCTCCAGCGTTCTTCAGCCCAAACGGCATCACCCTATAACAATAGGTTCCCCATGGGGTGGTGAAAGCAGTCTTCTCCCGGTCTTCGAGTGCCATCAAAATCTGATTGTAGCCTAAAAACCCATCTATGAATGAGAGCAGCGCATGCCCAGCAGTAAAATCCACTAATTCGTCGATATGCAGCAGAGGAAAGTCGTCCTTCGAACTGGCTTTGTTCAAATACCTGAAGTCCACACATACCCGAATTCTGCCGTCCTTCTTCGGCACGGAACTATGTTGGCTAACCAAGTTGGGTATTTAGATACCAGCAGGAACCCTGAGTCAATTTACTTGGTGACCTCTTCTTTGATCTTGAGAGCCCAGTCTGGGCGGATCCTTCGGAGCTTCTGCTTAACAAGTCGGGCCTCTGGGTCAAGAGGGATCCGGTACTGTACAATCTCAAGATCGATTCCAGGCACGTCTTCGTAGGACCACGCGAAAACATCTTTGAAATCTTTTAACAAAGCAACTAAGCGCGAGCGCTTCTCCGAAGACAACGTGGACCCGATCTGCACCAGCCGCGGGTCCTTCTCAGTACCCACATTAATTGTGGTGATTTCATCAACCAAGGGTTTAACAAACCTCTCCTGCTCTTGATCAAGCAAATATTGCAAAACCGGAGGAATTTCTTCCTCGTCCTTTTCATCAAAATTTTGAAAGTCTTGATTAATGCAATAAATTAAGGGCACAGAAAAGTACTCGAAGGCCACAGCCGCGCAATTCTCATTAATCACTTCCAAATCGCCTGATTCCCCTGTTACAACAGACTCAAAGGAAAAAGAAAAAGACGACCTAGATAGGACTGTGGCATCCGGGTTGTCACCCCCAAAAATACCGGACTCAGACTCAGACGAGCTGGAACCTGATTCCGACTCCATAGACTCGGTGGAATCAGATTCTGGCTCACTACCTGACCCGATGCTGCTCGATAAAAAGCCCTCCTTATATTGCCCAATGAGGGAGGGTGCGATGGACGCATCCAAAATGCTCGAAGGTGGGCTCACAGCCGTTTCATTCCCGATCATGGACACTGAGAAGTTATCCCCCAAGCACTTCTATACGATCGGAGGATCTGAGAGTTGACAAGCCAGTGCTACCCCCATTTCAATCTCTATGCTCTCAGAATTCTCCTCCTTGCGTTGCTCAACCTCAGCTGGTGGGTCAGTCTGCTCTTCGGCAACGTCATCCCCGGACAATTGCAAGTCAAAGAAAATCTCGAACCCCGACAAGCGCCGCCTCTCTGCATTTAGCCATGGCTCTGGGAAGCCGCAGAATGGAAAGTCTTCCCCCTCCCGGACAAAGCGTTCGTTTAGGGTCCCTGGATATGCCGGTGCACCAATTCATAAGGCTTCCCGGCCTTCTTGGCTCTAGCTCTTCCAGCCATCTCTTTGCCTTTCCTCGCCCAATCCTTTCTGGTAGGCAGATAACCTAAGCCAAAGGTGTGTGGGTTGTGCGGCACTTCGGCCGATGCTGCAATGCCCTTCCGGCCACTTTTCCCTAATCCCATCCCGGGAATGTGCTGGAGCTTGTTCATAAGGTAGACATACTGCACGCTGACGTATAACCCCTCATCAACAACTAGGATATTCTGTACAACCCGGGCCTTAGCTAGGGTGAACCCTGGCAGGAACACATCCTCCGTGCCATACTCAATATCCAGAACTGGTGTAGAAACCTCTGGCGGCGGATGTATTGACAAATTCCCAAAAACTATAGCCACTCCCTTCCCGTGGGGGTACTTCAACATTTGGTGTAAGGTGGAAGAGACCGCCTTTACCTGGTGCAGCCACAGCCGCCCCAGGAGTAGATTGAAGGTTACGGGAACGTCCAAGACATGAAAGTCAATATCTTGTTGTCCTAGACCAACCTGAGTCCGACTATGCACAGTCCCCATCACCTCTCTGCTGGTATTGTCATATGCCCTTATCACCTGGGCAGTTGGCACAAAATCCGTGGGCTTCAACCCGATAGCATATGCCGTCCTCGACGGGCACACGTTGATAGCAGATCCTGTGTCAACAAGAACTACTGGTATCAATTTCTCTCTACACTCCACAGAGATGTAGAGTGCTTTGTTATGATTCGCGCCCTCAGGCGGCAGTTCCTTGTCAGTGAAGGTTAACGTCGGGGAAGCTCCTCCTGGAAAAACCAACCCTACCAGCTGTTCAGGCGTGGTGTCGATTGAAAGTTTGGCCTTGTCCATCGCAGAAAGGACAGCCTGTCTATGAACTCTTGAGGCCATAAGCAATCCCCAAATGGAGATGTCTGCCTTTATCTTCTTAAGCTGTTTCAGTACAGCCTCCTCCTCGAGCAGTTTTTCTTTCTGCCTTTCTGCCTCTTTATCCTTCCCGGACGCCTCTGGTTGATCCAAGTGTGGGGGCTTGAAATACCGCCCACTTCTAATTATGTGGTCAACTTCCCCAACATACCAGGTATCATCCGGTTGGGTCTCCCCCCAATCTTCATCGGTGTGGGCAAGACACAAGTCGTCATCTTCCCACCACATGCCATCGGCAACCGACAGACACCTGTCCGGTTCCATTACAACAACTTCTGTGCGCACAACACATTCCGTCCTTGTGCTCACAGCACATTCCATCCCCGCAGGGGCTTTGGCCTTTCTAGCTCTCTCATGATCTTCGATATTTTCCTGTTCAAACTGCTTCAGTACAGCCTATTGTTCAGCATCTTCTGTATTCAAATTGCCTGGATCCGGAGCAAAATTCTTAACACCGGTGCTCTCTGGCGATGCATCCTAATTCCCGGCCATTCTGGCCACCGTTGATATCCCAGCTCCTGATTGTCCCTGCTCTAGCTGAGGTGCCTCAACAACATTTGGCTCGTCGCTGAGCCACCCAGTAGCTTCTGCTGACCCTTCCAGATTGAACCAATTGACAGTCACGTCCCCCAGATCCTGTTCATTGAAGAACTGAAGGTTGGCAATGTCCTCTTCCAGCTCAGCTAGGTCATCTAGCCCCTGATTAGGTCCATCCTCTCGAATTACACAGATCTCTGCCCCAACCGGCAGCTCTACCCTTGGCCTAGCCTAGCCTGCTGATGTGATGTAACTGCTCGGGTTATAAGATGAAGCTCGCAGATCCCTCAGGCTTTGATTCGTCATTCTCATCTGCCTTCATAGTCGACCCAATTCCATCTTCGATAGTCATCACCACCGGTTCCGGTTGGTTTTGGGAGATGTCCAACATGCACAAGTCCGTGCTGTCTGGAATGAACACCTCCAGCTTGGGTAGGTAGGAAGGGGTGATATATATACTAGGGTTGTATGACACAACCCCAGTTTGGATCAGGTTGATGCGTTTAGGAGGTGGAGCTTGGTTATGTGGTGGGAGTGGGTTGGTGGTGACATTCGGCTTCTCTGGAAGCACGATACCCTGTTGTCAACGAGATCTTGAATCTCATGACGCAATCTATAGCACTGGTCGGTGTCATGACCATGCTGTTAGTGAAAGGCACAGTACTTGGCCGGGTTATGGAGGAGGAAGCTTGTCCGATAATGGCCGTGGCTCCAGGGGCTTCAAGTGCCCTTTCCTGATCAAGACCCCCAAAGCTTTGGATAGAGACATGTACAGCGGGGTAAAGGTTCTCTGGGCTCGGGGTGGATACCTGGCGGTTTGTGAGCTACTTCCGGACGCACCGGTGAATGGTGTAGCTGCAAGGATTTTGGGGTGGTGGTGGTGACTATACCCACATCTAAGTTCTGGCAGCTGCAGCACTGCTTGTGCCTGTATTCGTACTGTGGTTGAATGCCCTCTTGGGCTGCTCTCTTTCATGGTCAATCAGACCCTATTTCATGGCGTCCTCGATCTGCACCTCAATCTCATGTAGATTCGCAAAGGTGGGAAGAGGGAGGACAATCATCTTTTGCATGAGCTTGGGCTGGAGGTTGCCCACAACCATCCGTATCTGATCTTTGTCAACCGGCTTGATGGTCATCATCGAGGCCTTGGCCCTCCACCGGGTCACAAAATCGGAGAAGCTCTCCTTTGGCTCTTGCTTGGTTGTCTCGAGATCACAAGTTGTGACCTCGATCTGTGTGTTGTAGGAGTGTTGAGCTATAAAGGCCTCAGCTATCTCCTCCCAGCTTCTCTTAACAGAGTCCTCCAGCTTTGCGCACCAGATAGCCGCAACACCCGACAGGGTCTAGCCAAAGAGGGAAAGCTTCTGCAATCTGGAGAGGCCCATCGGCCTTAGGATATCCGAAAACAGCCACAAGTGCACCATAGGATCCCCAGACCCGTCAAAACGGTCTATGTGTCGCATCTTAAATCGGTCCGGCAGAGTCATGCCGAGTCGGTGTATCCATACTCTATATCCGGAATGGATTTCATGCCTTGAGCCTTCTTGAAAAGCTTTTATAGCTTGCTCACTTTTAGCGCTGTTGGATCCACCTTAAATTCAAACGGTGAATCCACTAGATTGGTGGGCGCTTTGGATAGCTGGGGTAGGATTGGGGGCAGAGCCGGCCCCGTTGGAACGTCCGCATTTTCCTGGACATTTGCAGTCTCCCCAAGTGTTGGAACTCTTGGTGGGGGAGGAGTTGGGTGTGAAGCAGATGCTCCGGCTTGCTGTGGTTGTTGCTGCTGCTGAAGTCTGATAATCAGCTCTACCTGTTGAGCCATAACCTCAGCCTGGCGTCGGCAAACTCTGCTTGGCAGGCAGCATCCTGCTACATGGCTTGCATACTCTCCTGGAGCTGACACATCATATCCTCCATAGATGCCATATTGTGCTGATCTAACTGAACAATCGGTATATCTGCCTCTGCAGTAGACTCGGAAATCTCAGCCTGACTACTCAAAGACCATTGATCTGGCAACTGCTGTACTGATGCATTGCGCCTAACCGACCTCCGTCTAGCAACCGGGGGTAATGAGTGGAACACTGGTTGTCCGTCTATCAGATCCGCGGATCGATGAAGTCTGCGACCACTAACCCAGAGTGCTTGGGGAATATCTGCCTAGTCGAACGCAATCGTGCTAAACTACCTTGCAAAAAGATAAATAAAGCATAATAAGGAAACAAATAATCAGAAAAATGGACAGCATAACGGTTTAAAATAAAGACAACACACAATTGGCATTTGTAAGCTGAACACACTGTTCTCAACCACTGATCACTGTTCCCAAATCACTGCCCCAGATACTGATTCTTCAAATACTGATGCCCGCAGGCCTAATACCCAGACTTGCAAACTGATACATGCATTCCTGTAGAGGCACACTCTAAAAGCACATAGCAAACAAGTGAGAGCCAAAACACCCCTATGGAGGGGTAAGGTTTCCCTGTCCTATTTTGTCAGGAGCTAGGGTTTCACTACGCACGCAGCGGTTTCAAACAACCTACAATCGGGTGAGCAACCTGTCCTAGTTTGGAATGGTCACTACGGATTCCGATATGCACTAGGTCTAATGGTCAAAAAGGGTGCCTCGGTAAAAACCGAGGTTTGTGTTCCCATTGTGGCAGAGCCCGTAACCGATCTACTTTATGACACGTAGCTCCGGCAAACCGTTCAGGAATAGCAGACGGAGAACACGGTGTCTTAGGCGCACCAATGCAAATGCAATGCAAAGAAACACATAAGTGTAGTCAAAACAAGATTTGATGAGCTCGAGTCAAGTTCTCTAAATCCCCAGCGGAGCCGCCAGAAACTGTAGACCGCCCGGGAACTCCCGCTCTGCGCGCGAGGTCGCGAATCGTTTGTTCTTAGCTACTACAGTTCGGACTCATGTCACGGTTCTGAATCTAATCTCACAAAGTGCAACGTGAGACCGATAAATCACCAAAGAGTCCAAATCCGACAAATCGTTTTGGAAAACTGATTTTTATAAAGAAGTGCCAAACATGGACTGCTTTGCCAGATACAAAGTCGCCACCTAAATATTTTATTTTGGAAAATTTAGGAAACCCTGACTCGTGCCTAAGGCCATGTGTCCGTCATCACCAAAGTTGCCTTGGCTCGGGAACTTGGGTACAAGGGGGGAAGGTCATGAAATGAACACCCCCGCTCGCCCGATCCAAGATCGGCCTTTACTAACATGATATGTTGTTTTGAAAACACATGCGTTCTTATTCTGGTTATTAACCTAGAATTACTATGTGATGCGCACAACATACAAGTATAGACTAGATCGCCTAAGTTGGAACAAAACATTTCATGTTCGTTTGTTTGAAAATGGTTTAGAGGTGCTACTCGCAAGTAGGCTAAGTCGTGGATTTTGCCACCCTCAAGTAGGCTTAGAAAAACATGATTTTGCCACTCTCAAGTGGGCTTAAAACACACATTTTGATGAATTGTTCCAATTCAAGCAATCCAACCTTCACCCACAGGCATTCAAGCAGTTATATCAGTTAAACAAATAGCCTCATGGAAAGCATGCTAACATGGCAACATACACATCTCATGCAATATGCTAAAGCATAAAAGCTTACCTAGTACTCCGAGCCAAAACAGAGGCTAGTTAGTAATCAATGCATGATCCTAGCTATGTTATCAATGCCTAGAGTAAAGAGGGTGTGTTCTAGGTTTTATTATCATATGAAGTTCTAGCCGCGCGCTACTATCGAAGCTCAAGCTCTTGCCGACTTCATGGCGGAATTTGTCCCTAGAACACACCCTCTTTACTCTGTCAATTTGGCTAGCGCGGACTTGGCGTAGCCCACGGCTCGGATAGCAGAAATATGTAGTAGACAACAAGTAGCAGAACGGCAAGAGAAAGCTGAGCAAGAAATGGAAGAACCGGCCATTTACCAAAATACAAGCTCGACGGAGATGTAGAAAGAGACCAGAATGAGCCGACCAGTACCTTGAAGTGGAGGAATCTCAAAATCCCTCTGACTGCTGGAAGTTGTTCATTGGCGAGATGTGGAAACTCTTCGTTGATGGGGCCTCCAATAGACATGGCGCCGGGCTAGGGGTCATGTTGACATCCCCGGATGGGCTGACCATTGAGCATGTGATCACACTCGGGTTCCTAGCATCCAACATGAGGCGGAATATGAAGCCCTCCTCGCCGGATTGAAGAGCGCTTTAAGAATGAAGGCATCAGAACTTATGGTATTCAGCGACTCCAAGCTGGTTGTCAATCAGGTCTCCGGGAATATGAGGCCAGGGATGAAAGGATGGCTAAGTATCAAGCTCTGGTACGTGCAGAAATCAAAAAGTTTGCCGCAATAAGAATGGAACAAATTAACCGCGAAAAAAACAATGCAGCCGACGAATTGGCTGGCCTAGCATCTATACAAATGACTTTTCCCAATCCTCTGATGATAGAATTCTTACCCTGACCGAGCATTGAGAAACCGGAGGTGCCCGAAGTACTCTACGCCGACTTGGGACCATCCTGGATGGATCCTATTATCACCTTCCTGAAGTATCGAATTCTACCCACTTAAAAAAAAGAGGCCAACAAGATAAGGGCCAAGTCAGAGCGGTTTTGGCTCTCTCCATCTGGCGCCTTGTACAAGAAATCTTTCACTGGGCCATACCTGAAGTGTGTCCACCCCAGCAAGGTTGAAGCTTTCCTCTTCGAGATTCATGAAGGCATCTGCGGAAGCCATATTGGGTGCAGATCTTTGGCTTACTGAGCAATTTCCTAAGGGTTATTGGTGGCCGTGCATGCAGGCCGACGCGTAGAAATATGTTCGCAAATGCAAAAAATGTCAAAAATTTGCTCACCAGATTCACCAACTGGCCAAAGAGTTGCTCCTCCTTACAAGTCCTTGGCCATTTGCACTTTGGGGCTAGACATTGTAGGACCTCTTCCAGCAGCTCCAGGCAACCGCAAATTTTTCATCGCTGCTACCGACTACTTCACCAAGTGAGTAGAGGCCGAGCCATTGGCCACCATCAAGGAAAAAGATGTTAAAAAATTTGTCTGGCAGAATGTCATCACCCACTTCGACATCCCAAAAGCTCTCATTTCGAATAATGGCACTCAGTTCGACGGAAAACTCTTTCACGGGTTTTGCGAGGAGTTAAAGATTGAGTTCTACAATTCTACACAAGCCTACCCCCAATCAAATGGTCAAGCCGAAGCTTCAAAAAAAACCATCTTGGATGGGCTGAAGAAGCGATTGGAGAAGTCCAAAGGGAAGTGGGCTGAGGAACTTCCCAATGTGCTCTAGGCATACCGCACTACACCAAGGCGCTCAACCAGGGAAACTCCATTTGCCTTGGCTTACGGCATGGAGGCAGTCATACCATTGAAGTTTGGCATGCCAACCATCCGATCTGAAAGTTTCCAACCAAACTTGAACAATGAAGCTGTAGCCCTGGAGCTTGACCTAGTCGAAGAAAGAAGGGAACGGGCTCTAATCCACATAGCAACTTACCAACAAGAGCTCTCCAAGAAATACAACAAGACCGTGCATCCTAGGCTATTCAAGGTCGGAGACTGGGTCTTGAGGAAGGTAATGGGCAACACAGTGATCCCTGGCGAGGGAAAATTAGGAGCAAATTGGAAGGGGCCATACAAGATAACTGGCCTTGCAGGCAAAGGGGCATACCACCTGGAAGACTTAGATAGCAAAGCTATCCCCAGACCATTGCGGCCAATCTTAAGATATTTTACTTTTGAAATGTAATCTTTTCTACTTCTTTGCTTCTTGTAACTTGGCCTTTTGGCATTGGGTGTAATCTGTAACATGTAGTAGAAGATGACCCCTTCTTTCTCTTATGTTCGCGTTTCTACATGGAAATGTTACAAAGACATTAAGTTGCTATGAGTACCAGGGGCAAGTGTTCAAAACCGGGAAAACTTTTGCATTATGCGCGGTTATCCAGTTATGGGCTGATTTTGCTTGTTGAACCGAGCTGAACTTGCTCAACTGCCCAACAGTTAGTGTTTTTCCCAACTTGTATTTGAGCCGAGCCAATTTTGTTCTTAATTATCCGAGCTGATTTTTGCTCGGTTTTGTGAAGCTAATTTTTCTCATCATTGACCGAGTCGATTTTGGCTCACCGATTGAAGAGCAGATTTTGCTCATAATTACCCGAGTTGTTTCTTGGTTGCCGATGAAGAGCAGATTTTGCTCATTACATCGAGCTGATTTTGTTCATCATTGACTGAGCTGATTTTGGCTCGCCAATTGAAGAGCAGATTTCGCTCATGATTACCCGAGCTGTTTCTTGCTCGCCGATGTAGAGTTGATTTTGCTCACTCACCGAGCTGATTTCGCCTGACCGCACAAACAGAATCAATTTCGCCCAACTTATATTGTAACCGAGTTGACATTGCTCGCCCGCTTAAAATGTTGGTGTCTTTACCGAGTTCTTATTAAAACCGAGCTGACCTTGCTCGGCCTACCAAACAGTTGGTGTTGTGTTCAACTAATATTTTAAACCAAGATGAGTTTGCTCGCTAAACTGAGACCATTACGCTTAGAATGCACCAAGAAGATTTTATCTCAGCCAAATCGAAGAAAATGACAACCACCGGGCAAACAAAAATTTGCATACATGGCGAGGAAAAAGTTCACTTTTCATTCATGATAAAGCCTAATTACAAAAGTGGGGCTCATAGCCGGCTACATCAATACAAAAAAAAAAGAAGGGGACAAACATAAGCCTAGCTGCGCCTTAGTCGATATCTACAGTGTCCTCCAAGTTGCCCACCACCTCTTCTGCCACATTCTGTGCGGTTTTTGCACCAGAGTCCGTTCCTCATTCGGCTGTTGAAGGCTCCTGCTCACTGCTCGGCTCTGCCTCTTCCGATATGGCTGGCAGTGGGGTCTTGTCGATTGGTTGTAGAGTTGGCTCATCGACCGCACTGGCCTCCTTAGCGTCGTCTATCAACTTCTACTGTACTGGCGGCATATGCCTGCATATAGGAGGGAATGAAGACAGGTGGGGAGTTATTGAACACCTCAGACTCCGACGCCTGACCAAGTTTTTCCGCAACCGCTTTCCAGTCGCACTGAAAAAATGTCTTTGGTGCCCGCCACCTGCCGCCTGTACACCCTTTCTCCCTCAGCGTATCCCCAATCTTTCGCGTCGTCCACTTCTTTTTTTAGCTTGGCCCTGTGGATGGCACGGAGCTTGGGTAGCTCAGCTAGATACCTCTCATTTTTGGCCTGCACGGCCTTATCCTTTTCCTCCTTAGCCTTCGCCAACTTCTCAGCCAGGAGATCTTGCTCGGTTAACACTGCTTCGTGTGCAGTCTTCAGTTTCTCCAGCTCAGTCGTCTTGGATTTGTTGTCAGCGATAGCCTCCCTCAAACTCTGCAGCACAGAAATCATACGTTCATGCACCAAACAGTTTTTCTGCGCGGCCTGCAGCAAGGCAGAAGTTAGTATGAGAAACCAATCGATAACTTGGAAGTACAATAACTCGATCACTTACCAGAATGACCAATTTTGCGGCCGACCGGAGGACTTTCAGGTCGAACAGTTCCTTATTCTTCTTCATGTCTGCAGGGAGAAACAAACCCTTGGTCATGTTGAAGCCGAGCGAATGGTCCTTATCCGCGTAAACAGAGTCCGCCTCCGTCACTGCTCGGCCTTTGTATTTTAGCTCGGGTGACCAGACTGTAGGTATGAAACTGTTTTGAATAGATATGATTCAAAATTCAAACAGATCTGCAACTGCAACAGTTATAAAACTGTCCAAAACTGCTGGCAGTTTTATTTTCCAATCTGTTTGAAACTCAGCAGTAATAAACATGTCCAAAAAATCTGAACAGGTATGAAAACTGTCGAACAGATGCAGTTCAACAAATCTGGTCACAGTTGAACCTGTGAACTGCAGTTTGAATCTGTTCAAATCTGGGCAGATTTGAATCTGTCTAGGTTCCAACAAATCTGAAAAACTGTTTGAACTGTTTTATCTGTTTGAAAAATTGGACTGAAGAAGTAAAAAATGGACAGAAAAATTAAATTCATAAATGAATTAATTTCGATAAGTTTTTTGGATAAAGTTCAAATAAATTTTCTCCAAAAAATTAATATTAGAACCGACCCAACCCAGGCACAGCTCGGGCGGACGGCGGTAGCGCGCGTGTGTGGTGGTTTGGGCTAAGGTTCATTTTGTCCATAACTCTTCCCTTCTACAAACTTGGGCTGCCCCTTGGGGCCCAACCCAAGTGTTGTAATCTAGAGCTTATATACTCAATAAAGCTCTCTTAAAGTTTCAATGTGGGACAACTCATTTCAAGGAAACCCATATTTAATTCTTTAAATGTCCATTCCATGAATCCAAAAACAATGTCAAGCTCCCATTCACTCATAAATGGTTTTGACGAACCGTCTTCACTGTGTGACTTACGATGCGGCAAGGAATACGTTACTTTTTCGGACCCACCCCAAAAGACATTTAGGGCTCACTCAAAATTGGGCTCAAAGTTAGCCCAATAAGCCTATAAACCATTATTTCTAACATATTTTAGGGAAGTTCATTGAATTAAAGTATATACCTTAATAGGCGGTTCACTGCCAAGTTCCTTTCACAAATTCAAAGTCAGCACTTTCTAGCAGTTCCACTGTGCAACAATATTATTTTGTGTTTTTAAGATGATAACAAGGAATTCATTTTTTAAAAAGGAAAAATCACCACTGGATTATGCACTTTGAAGCATTTTAAGGATAGCAATATATTACAATCAAGTTGATTTTATTCCATGGAAAGTTTTTCAAGTAGCTTATTGGTAAATATATTATGTAAACATAGTGGAAGATTTTCCTAGATGTTAATTCTGAATCCTCATAAATAAACAACAAAAGTAAAGAATAAAATAAAATAAAATAAAAATCAATGAACTATCAGTGTAACTTCTTAAAATATTATGAAAGAGAAAAAAAACAATAAGACAACAAACTGTAGACAGTTGAAAAGAAGGAAAAAATGGTTCAAGGAATTACCTCAGCACAGATGAACCCTTTCTCAAAATCAGTATGAATAGTCCCAGTAGCCTGAGGAACCTTTGTCTGCCATTGAATTTGCCAACATTTCACCTGCAAAAAAATAAATAAATAAATAAATAAAGAAGAAGAAGAAGAAGAAGAAGAAGAAGTTAAAACGGGCACAATCATTCAGTTATAAAATCATGAAAATAGTGTGTTAAGTCAGTAATAATTAGAAAGACATATCCATGCAAGTGCAAGAAGCATTATCAGTAATAAAAAAAAAATCCCAGACCAAATATGGTGCTTTTGTCAAAAATAAGTCACCCAAGATAGATAAAGGATACATGGGCAAGTAGAGAAAAGTTGTACAAGGACAACTGAGATTGTGATTGGATCATGAATTTGAGTAGGGATTTGCAAAAGGAAACGAAAAGAGCAGGGAAAGGTGAAAAAAAAAAAAAAAACACTAATATTTCATTCACTTTTCCTTCCCTTCCTAATGCATGATCGACTAGAGTTGATTTAGACAGTTACAACTTAGCACACTCTCTATACTCTCTTTTCTCTTATTATAAAGTGAAAACAAAAGGTTAATATTATATAACAAAAATAGCAAAAACAAAATTATTATTTTGATCGTACATCGAACTTGAAGATGATTAATGAAAAAAAAACACAACTGCCCCTATAAGAAATTGATTTTGTTTCGTACATCCATACGTCCATATATATATGTGTGTGTGCATAGACAGGATAGTTTTAATAATATTTAGCATCACAATTTTCTCAACATGAATTCCAACGATAATCACTAGTAAGGAAAGAAAAAACAGAAAATTTGAAAAACAAATAAAGCAAGTATATTTAGAATGTCACTTCTCTGTCATGTTCTAACCAATTTAAGGGTACAATGATGAAAATTTGAAAAACAAATAAACCAAGTATATTTAGAATGTCACTTCTCTGTCACGTTCTAACCAATTTAAGGGTGCAATGATGATTGAAAATTATAAACCAAGGGATAATTATTTTCATCTTGTGAATTTAATCTGTAAGGCTTCAAGAAATAGCCCATCACTATCCCACTTGTTCTTCGCTGATGATTTCATCCTTTTTGCTTAGGCTACTCCACCTAATTGTGAAATCATTATGGATACCCTCTCTGAGTTCTGTGATGTGTGTGGTCAGAAAGTTAATCTTCTTAAATCCAAACTCTTTGTTTCCCCTAATGTTCCTAGAAACCTTGCCAAAGCTCTTAGCTTTCAAAGTGGCATTACCCTAACTCATAACCTTGGAAAATATCTTGGCTCCCTCTTACTTCATTAGAGAGTCACCAGAAAGTTGTTCACTGAAATCCTCGATAAGATGAAAGCCAGACTCTCAGGTTGGAAAGTTAGAACCCTTAGTTTAGCTGGTAAAGCAACCCTCATTCAAGCTGTAACTTCTGTCAACCCACTTATACCATGCAAACCATGGAACTCCCTAGAAAACTTTGTGATGACATTGACAGAATTAATAGAAATTTCTTGTGGGGTGACACTGACACCTAGAAAAAAGTTCATTTAGTTAATTGGGACAATGTGTGCCAGAGTAAGGCTGAGGGTGGTCTTGGTATCAGAAAAGGTAGAGATCAAAATACTACCCTTCTAACCAAACTTGGATGGAAAATTTTGAGTGACAAACAAAAACTTTGGTGTAAAGTTCTTCACACCAAGTATTTGAAACATCATACTCTTTACACTTGGCCTATGAAAAGGAATTCTTCTTATTGTTGGAGAAGCATTTGTAAGATCACACACATCCTCAGAAAGGCTGTCAAATGGATAGTTGGGGATGGGAAAAACATATCCCTGTGGAATGATTGGTGATGTGGCTCTCAACCTCTCTCTCAACAGAATAATATCTATCAAGGTGACGACTCTGTTAAGGTCAGTTCCATTTTAGATAAAGAAAGCAATTCGGACACTACTACTCAATCCACTCGTGTTACCCACCAAGATCTCAATGAGATTCTCAAACTCTATAGGACCAGATATGTTACTTTCACTGATACACGTGCTTTGGCCCCTTCTAATTCTGGTAACTTTACTTCAGTCTCTACTTTTCATTTCATTACTCACTCTAAGCTAGGTAACAGGGACTAGAAATGGATCTGGAGAATTCAAATCCCCCAAAAGCTAAAATTTTTCCTCTGGCTGATATTAAAAGATAGATTGTTGACAAACCAGTTAAGACTGGTAAGACAGTTAACTCCAACTGATGATTGTCCCAGGTGTGGTCAACACACATGAAAATATGTCACATTTGCTTAGAGATTGTGCTACCTCTAAAGACATTTGGACTAACATTCAGACCCTTACTTGGTGGGAAGAAGGATAGAAACTGCCTCTAACTGAATGGGTTATCCTGAATATAAAAAACAAAAATCTTTTTTATGGGAAAAAAGGGTACCTTGTTTTCATTGTTACACTTTGGCAAATTTGAAAAGACCGTAATAAATTGGTTTTTGATCATCTTTCTAACCTATTTCAGATCAATCTCAAGAACATCTACCTATATGTTCAAGAGATTGAGGAGGCTTTTCTCTCCCTTCTTTGCACACCTCCTGTAGCACCTAAACTAATTCATTGGTGTTGCCCAACTACTAGTAAGCTTAAACTCAATACTGATGGATGCTCAAAAGGAGACCCAGGGCAGGCAGGCTATGGGGGATTACTGCGAGATGAAGCTGGTACTTAGATATGGGGCTACTATGGCAAGCTAGGCCATTGCTCAAGTCTAGAGGCAGAGATATGGGCTATCTATTGAGGACTCACCATATTCTTCCAGAAAGGCATCGGAGACATCCAAATAGAATCTGACTCTGAACAAGATATCAATCAAATCCTACATGGACCAACTCAACACTTTCCTCATAAAGCCCTCATTGAAGATGCTAGATTCCTGTTGAGGAGGAGTAACAGCTCTCTTGGACACACCCTACGTGAGAGAAATAGAGTTGCTGATCTTCTAGCCAACATGGGAGTAGCTCAAAATGAGCATGTTGTATTTCTTGATAATCCTCTAGCTGAAGTTGTAGTTTTCCTTATTGATGACATGATTGGAGTTAGCTTTGTGAGGGACTAGCCTTCTGTTTGTTGTAACTTTAACTCCTTAACTCTTGTTCTTTACTTTTCATATGAATCTAAAAAATAAATAAATAATAATTATGAAAACATAATGGGATAAGCCAATTGTGTTTTTTTTTTTTTTTACTTGTTTCTACCCTGGAAATGACAAACTCAAAACTTTGCTGGAAAATTACTTTCATATATTGCCTTTGTTTGGCATGTAGGCTAAGGGGACTTTTTGGTTAATATAGTTACAAAAAGGCAAAATAGGTTAAAAAGTCAATAAGATAAAATATCACATTCAAACCACAATCATTTTACTATTTTTCTAACAAAAGTAAAAAAAAAAACTAAAAAGTCCAACCCAATCTTTTGGGAAGAACCTCTTTTGGATTACATTATCTTTCTACTTTTTTTACACGTTTTTTTTTAAAAGTTAAAAAAAGCTAAAAAACTAACTTTTAACCTACTTCCTAAAACAAGCCAAAAAGTCAACTCACTTCCCAAATGAAGCCAAATGAAATATATATATATATATATATATATGTGTATGTATAATAAATGAAATTTTAAAATATAATTTATTTCTCAATTTTTTAATATTTATTTTTTAGATATAAACTATATAACTTGTTCCTATAGTTTTTTTTAATTATATTAACTTTTTTATTCATTAAGAAAATGAACATAAATCAAGAAAAAATTTGTTTATTAAAAAGGAAATATATCATTTTAAATTGGTTATTAGCCACTCAATTCATTTGAACGTAATAAATATACATTTTTCTCTTAATTTCATAATTAGACTAGTAAATTGATGAATTAAAATTACAAGAACCAAATTAATACTATAGACAAATTACAAGAATTATAAATATAATTTATTCTTATATTTACTTTACAAAAACAAAGACTTGCACCAAATATTTTAGTACAAATTTTAAAATAAATAAAATAAAATTATAGCACAAAACTAGGTCATTGATGATTTCCAAAGTTGTGTGACACTATAACCATAGCTAGAGGTGAAGTGGGTGAGGACATAATGGAATGGAGGAAGGAGATTTTGAAGACTGCCGAGAGGGGGTCTACAGGTGTCACACCCCAAACTCGCCCCTAAAAGTTTGGGCGTGACCAACCCGACAATGAGTCTCAAAACCAAATAATCAAATAGCATAAATACCTTACATAGAATGGGGCCTGAACAAAAGCAAATAGTAATTCAAAATGACATCCATTGAGCTAGTGTTTACATGCCAGGATCACAAGATATTTCACCACATGTTCCAGCCCATAACAACTATCTACATGCATACATATACAATCCCAACCCCATAACTTGGGGTATAACTAAAACGTTCAAGGATAAAAGTTATACATGTTTAATGACATTTGACAAAATTATTAACGACCCCACCATGACGAGCCATGAAGGAACTCTAAAAAAATGAATACGTTCCACTTAATTGATTGAACACAGCAGGGTCGACAAAAGGGCTGCTAGGGCTGGATTAAGACTGACCACTGAGCTGATTACCTAGATAGACATACATAACACAGAGTGAGCGGGGCTCAGTGAATAATAGTATGTAGGTAAATTGCGTAAATAAGCAAAAATCACACCATATATAAATATACTTCACACGCTAGTTCTTGTTCTATATTCATTTCCAAACGGCCTTGGGCCCAACATTTATACAGAACAGCCTCAGGGCCAATATTTATACAGAATGGCCTCAGGCCCAATATCATACAGAACGGCCTCAGGCCCACATATCTTATAGAACGACCTTAGGCCCACATATCAACAGCTGTTTAAACACAGGAGGGTAGGTAGAACATCGACATGTACACCACCTCCCTCAGCCTTAGGCCACGAGTCATAATCAATTCAAATCATATTAGGGTCGGTGAGACATCGGCATGTCATCACCTCTCTCAGCCTTTGGGCTGCTGCCAACAAGATATAACTGTTATCCAAACGGCCTAAGGCCCAGCAATGACAAAACAGAATGACCTCGGGTCCATAAGGATACCATTACTCGATGTCACACATAAGTTTTCCAATTGTTCACTACATAGAGACATAGCTCATACATGAATCACAATATGCTAACGATAACTATTAGTAGCAAATAAACATATCACTACAGTACTATTACTCACAGTGCTGTGGTGGAGTAAAAGTCCCTTCCTGCACGTAACCTACAGATAGCATGCAACTCATAAGTTAGTCTCTTTTCCTTAATTTTTCCTTTTAAATCAACATTTGATTCATTCAACCTACATTAGATTACAATCATTTTAAAAGCTTCAAATGCACATTTTAGCATTCCCAGAGGGTCAAACAGAAGAGAAGAAATACACAGGATTTTTTCCCTTGGGCCGCACGTGCGGAAGTCCTTCCCCGCACATGCAGGAAGGTGGGCCGCACGTGCGCCTCGCACATGCTTTTATTTCAGTGTCTCAACTTCACACTTCCCTGTTTTCCGCACGTGCGGCTGTGAGCCCCGCACGTGCGGTGGTGCTTCCCACACGTGCGGCCATGAGCCTCGCATGTGCGATCGGAATCCCTGTTTTGAGCAGTCCGAAACAAGGCAAATATCCAATTAGGTCAACACATCACAAGGTACAAAATCAAGAAATTTGATACAATATTATGATATAACATCACACTAACATGAATCACAAACTCAATTAAGTCTTCATTCTCTTCCAATTCATAAACAAAACTCAATTCCTTTAAATTTCTAGCTATATTTGGCTTTATAAATTTACATATTTATCCATCTAAATACATAGATGAGTTCAAACATGAAAAACTAAGGAATAAATTGTAATTCCCCTTCTTAGGGCTCAACATAACACCAAATCAACCTAACACAAGAAGTATTCTTCTAATTAATCACTTATCTCACACTTGATCTTAATTATAAACCCTAACTTACATATGTAGAAAAGTTCTTGCTTAAATCAATTAGAGAGGTTATTCTAGATGGATTGTACCTACCTTGAGCCCAAATCTTTACAATACTTCTCAATTCTCCAATATTCCTCCTTGTTGAAGCCTTCTCCCCTTTCTCTCACTTTCTAACTCTCTCCTTCTCTCAGGAGATATTTCTAGGTGATAGAAGTTGCTAAGTTAAGAGCTTAAAAGGGCTATTTAAGGTTTAACCATAAATTAATCAGTTTAATCATTACGAATCAAATTTTTACAAAATTCACATTATGACCTAAAAATCACACTTATCATAAGTAGAGTCAATTTCGAGTTATCAAGCTTCTAGGGCTTTCAATTACTAATCTAAACATCACCATTGTAACAGATTTTTCTTGTAATTGATAGGTATAAACCCATAATCATATAATTCACACAATTAAACTCAACTCCACATGGAATTTCACATTAAATATATATTGCACATATAATAAAATACTGGAAGCATATCAGAAAGCATACCAGAAGCACATAAGAGGGTCGGGTTATTACAACAGGTATGTGATTAAAGACTAGATCATTCCTTGTCTTCCACACAATTCGGCTCAAAAGAGTCTTGCAATCAAATGCATTAGAATGATTTTGAATGAACTCACAAGTCCAACAAATGACACAGGTGATACATATTGCCATGCTCAAAACGAAGACCCATCCCACCAAACCAAATGGTTTGACACCCAAACAACATATGCTCAACCGTTTCAGTTCGATACTACAAAAGGACAGGACAGGATACACTCATCCGGAGCACACCTCTATCTAAACAAGTTCTGCTTTGTAGCCAAGAGATTGTGACACACTCGCCACCAGAAATGCCTCAACTTAGTTGGAATGGGCAGATTCTAGATAAGCTTCCAAAAATTTCCTGGGACCTGAAAAGATGAGGAAGGTCCACTAGAATTTAAACCAAATTGAAACCCCACAGCAACCTTATACCCAGACTGCACCGTATATACTATCAATTAGGAGCGTGATGCCAAACAAGTGAGTCTTCACCATTGCACATGGAAGTGGGAATTACACGGATTTTCTCAATTTCTAGGGGAGAGGACTAGTTAAGGGCTGGGATATCCGAGCTATTTCCAATTGAAAGAAGAGCATCATTCACAATCACAATATTACAACCGAGAGGTTTCTAAGATATGATTCGAAATCCTCTCACCGATGGAACCCACTTATCCTTTCAAAATTTGATTGATGCCCCATTACTCACTTGCCATCTTACCCCGTGTCTCAACACTTCACGGCAATCCAAAAGATTGGCCCATGCCCACGAGGCTCTTTGACCTCTAACTGCATGCATAAAATCCGAATTGGGGTAGTAGATACCTTTATGCTGTGTTTGGTTGGGGGATCTGAGGAGAGATTTGGAAAAAGAAATCAAATAGGTAGGTGAAATGTGAATAAAATATACTTATATTTCATAGTTTCACACATCTTTTCTCTTTTTCTTTCCAAATCCCTCCCCAAATTCTCCAACCAAACACGACATTAAAGAACCACGCACAAAAGCAGTAAGGAAACTTAAGCAACCTCCATCCTTGGCGAGCAAGACGGGTTTTGTTAGAGGCTTGAAAATCCCGAAACCCCATATCTCCTAATAGCTTAGGCAAAGTCATCTTGCCCCATGAGGCCCAGTGAATGCCTCTACTCTCCAGGTCCCCTTTCCACCAAAACTTTCGCAGTAGAGAATTGTAAGACCCAAAAAATTGTAAGACCCAACTTTCGCAGTAGATTGTTGAAGAGATCTAACGAAGAGAAGAGTTTCACCCTTGTTGATCTGCAATGATGAACATAGTTGACGCCACCCAACCAGGATTGCCGGCTGGGAACACTCTGATGATGAAGTTAGTCACTGAATCAAGGAAAGAAGAAGTAGAAATGAATGGGTGTGTGTGTGTGTGTGTTTTGCAGAGTCAGACATACCTTACTCTTGGGATGCCCCCCCTCCCCCTCTTTATATAGATGGGGAGGAGTGTGATATTTATTTGGGTTGGACCTATTATAGGTCTTGTTTGGGTTAGGTCCAATAAGCTAGTATCTATTTATTTTATTTTTTGGCTCCCACAATTGCCCCAAAATTTTCATTGTCTGCGGTAGAAGAAATGAGAGTTTTTATTATCGAGTTGCATTGTTCAAATAAATGTTAAGTTTCTTGATAAAGAACACTTTGAATAAATGAATAAAAATAAATAAATGAATGTTAAGTTTTGTGAGACCATGAAATATCCTCTCACATGGATGTTGTAGAGATCCAACGAAGAGATGAACTTTGTCCCTGTGTGTCTACAAAGATGAGCATGATCGGCGCCATCCAACCGGGGTTGCCGACCGAAGACACTCCGATGCTAAAGTTAGTCCTTTGATTGAAAGAATAAAGCTAAGGAAATCAAGAGTGTTTGTGTGTAATGTAAGGAAAGAGCACCTGTCTTTCCTTCTGGGATGCCCCCCTTTATATAGATGGGGGGGTGTGATATTTATTTGGACTGGACCCATTATAGGCCTTGTTTGGGTTAACCCCAATAAGCGGATATATATATTTTTTTTATGGCTCCCACAATTGCCCCAAAACTTTCATTGTCTGCGGTAGAAGGAATGAGAGTTTTTCTTGCCAAGTTACGCTGTTCAAATAACTGTTAGGTTTTTTGATAAAGAACACTCTGGATAAATGAATAAAATGTATGAATGAATGACTGCATGTATGCTTGAATGTATGCATAAACGTACGTTTGTCTTGAATGTATATATAAATATACATATGTCTATCATAGGATGAAATTATATCACATGAGCTCCAAACAAATCATAATGATGGGCCACGGTATTGTTACCGCCGGGCAAGGGCTGTAGGCCGCGGTACTATGACCCCCGAGCGAGGGTGTAGTATATTGTCGAGTGCAAAAAGCACTTCAAAATATGGACTTTCGTGCCGAGCTAGTGATATTTCTATGTACCAAGCACGAAAATAATTGCCTAAACCAAATAATGTAGATTAAATAAGGTAGATATATCAGCCAAAAACTAGACCACGGTATTCTAACCCCCGGGCATGGGTGTAGGCCTTTGCTAATGGCGCTCCATGCCGAGTGTGAAGACTACGCTGTACTCGGAGACTTTTACTAATTTTAAATGGCAACCAGGTGCCAATATGGCAAGGACTTTGAATAATGCATCCTGTACTGAATAAGGTGGACGTGTTAATCACCAATAATATTGCTCTGCTTGTAAGGACTTGCTAAGTAGATATTGGGCCAACTATTTAATTGCCGAGTTGCCAGGTGCCAATATGGCAAGGACTTTGAATAATGCATCCTGTACTGAATAAGGTGGACATGATAATCACCAATAATATTGCTCCGCTTGTAAGGAATTGCCAAGTAGATATTGGGCCAACTATTTAATTGCCGAGTTGCTTAGTCCATGACAGGTGTTAGTCGGAAGGAATGCAGATTCCCATTGCCCTATGTTGCAGGGAAGATTCGGCTTTGGTAAAATGACGGCGCACAAAATATATGCGAACTGCAGACTGCCAAATGCAAATTGCCGACTACCAAGTTTGTAATGTATTGCCCCAAAACTGGTGCTTGCATGGAGCGGTGTGAAAATGAGCAGGAGTGTGTAACTCACGTAAATGTTGTTGCAATGTTTGTACCAAGTTGGCCGAGTATGCATGCATATCAGAGGTGCCGAGATGATGATCAGCTGATGTGCCCCAATTGGAAAGTGGAAAATTGACTAAGATGTCCCAATGGGCAATTGTTTTGCCGAATAATGTTGTTAGGCGAATAAAGTTGCCGAATACTGTGGCCAATGTTGTTGCATAAAGTTGACAATGCATAAAGTTGACAAATAATGTTGGTTAGCCGATAAAGTTGATGCACGGCTGAATAATGATCATGCATAATGTTGAATTAATAATGGTGCTGAATAATCTTGCCGAGTAAAGTTGATGCACTGCCACGTAACTAGTGTCAAAACTTGGGTAAGTGATTGTGCGATCTTTTGGTCGGTGATTTTTCTTAGCTTTGCGGTGTGTCGGGATCCCTTCGAAGTTGGATTTGCTAAGAACTTCATTGGCAATGGTTGCTAATTTATTGAAGTTGAGTTTCTTGTCCAACGTATATTTGCCCCATTGCTTTTGAATAAGATTTGTGATTCGAAAGGAATAAAATTGACTTGGGCCAAGATTGCCGAGTAGGCGGATAACAATTTGAAACGGATTTCGTGCCCCTGTTCGGTGCCGTGGCGATATCGAAATGGAGCCGAGACAAAGTAAGGTGTGGTGATATGCGAAGTGAGAGCCATTGCGCTCAATTCTTTGAATAAAATTTGCATTCTTTTTTTTTTTTTTTGAAGTTGAATTTGAAAATTTTGTCTGTATCGATGGGCCCGGAATGCATCAAATAGCTAGAAACGAATATTAGATCATTGGAATCGGACCCCTGAGGGCGTATTTTTATCCAAAATGGATATGAGGGTTCAAATCAATAGGGTGTAAGGCAACTGCGAAGCACAGGATTATTTCTTCATGGCTTCCTGGGTCGTCTTCTCCAACGAAAGAATTTATTTTCTGGGCAAACTTTGATCGGCGCGTACGACTTCGTTTTAGCACCGATTATGACGCAATTTGTTGCGTTGGATTCGTCTCAATTTGTACTTCACATTGGGATGATCAAAACTTGATTTCGACAACTTTGAAAATTTTAGTGTTCGGAAAATGTGGTCCATTTTGCAGTTTCTAGCAAACTTTGGTTACTTCTTGGCTGCTCGGGTTGGTGGGTTTGGACTTCTTGATTTGACGCGAATCCTTTCGTATATTCAGATGTTGATTTCGGCAAGCCGAGATACTAGTTCTATGCCGAGATAATAAGCATGAGATTTTTGCCGAAAAGGTAGGCAAGTTAATCATTGTAGTTTCGTGCCGAGAATGTCCAGTGTTATGGAACATGCTATAGTGTGGCCGAGTAGTCTTGCTGAGTAAGCAATGGAGCCAAATGTTGATAAGCAATGTTAGCCGAATAATGTTGCCGAGAAAATCCAATGTGGAGTGACGTGGCCAAATAGTCTTGCCGAGTAATCAATGAGCCGAATAATGTTAGTTGAATAATGTTGCCGAGAAGATCTAATGTGGGCGACGCGTGGCCAAATAGTCTTGCCGAGTAATCAATGAGCTGAATAATGTTAGCCGAGTAAAAATCTTTTGCGTGAGCGTAGTGATGCCGAGAAGGATGGAAGAGCTGCTGAACAACTTCATTGTTGGTTTGCCGAACAACCTTTGTTGGAACACTTGTGATTCTAGTGTCAACCGAACTGATTGGAAAGCCGAGGAGCTTGAGTTATGTGCCGCGTAACTACCTCCAAAGCACCTAGATCCGTCTCATTTACTGTGACTTTGCAAGAGCTTGGTCAGCAATACTTTATGCATGCAACTTCTTCAATTCTGCCGAGATCTTGGTCGGGATCAATATGAGCCGTTCACGACAATTGAATTATGTATATATAGATTGCCTA
>JAPPVO010003001.1:0-30729 GCA_030407325.1 Camellia japonica
CTCTCCAGTGATCATGGACTTGATTGCCCTGATTTTCGCCATTTCTTGCTCGGCGGTGAGAGGAACAAGTCTGATCGGCGGTAGATTTGGATCGGGTTCTAGGGAAGGAGCACGGAGGAAATCAGTCACTTTGCTTTTGCGCGGGGCGGTGTAATGGTAGGTCAGTTCGAAGCCAAGCAGTTTTGAAGACTCCCTCTCCTCGACTGGGTGGCGCAGCAGAGTTCGGATGGCCTCTTGGTTAGCCTGCTGGTAGTAGTCTACTGCTAAGTGCTTATCTGCAAAAAAGAGGACAAGTGTTAGACCGGTAAAAGATAATAATAATGAAATGCAGAAAGAAGATAGTGCGGTCAGCTGGGCTACTTACCAGCACTGTCAAAATCTTTCCTAATATATCATCCCGGTATGGGTGCCTCGGTGTCTTCATAGCGACCGGACACCCACAAGAAATCGTCGTCGTTGGTCTCCTTGTCCGGGTTGCCCTCTATGAGTTTTGCTCGGCCCTTCTTTACCTTCAGGTACCAGCAAAACCCACCGTTATTTTTGCTAAGGCTATACTGATGGAAAATTTCAGCAAGGCCGAGATTGAGATCGAGCCTCCGGTTCAGCTCGGCGACTCCGTTTATTATTTTGTATGTGTTGTTGGAGACTTGGGTCGGGCAAAGCCTTGTCTGCCTCAAAAATTCACAGATCAAGGGTTGGATCGGGAAACGGAGCCCTCCCTCTACTATTGATACGATCGTGAAGGGGCACCGGTCTAGGTCGCCCCAAGTGGTATCTCCCTTCTTGGCGAGCTCTAAGACGACGTCGTCTGGAACGTTGTACTCCCTACGAAACTCGGCCATCGCACCGGGCGAGCTAACCATGAAACGGTACTTCCCCATCTATCTCGGTTTTATTTGGTGATTTAGTGTGTATCTCGGTCAAAAATGTTAGTGTATTTGCTCAGACTTTGAGCTCCACCAGTGGTTGTTCTGGACTGGCCTGGACGGTCCTAGTGTGTTCTGCATCGTTAAAAAATAAGCCCAAGGGTTAGCACGGCATAAATTGCTCGGCTCATATTGGAATTCCTAGCTGGGAGAAAGGTTCTTGGGCGTTTGGACAGTCTAACCCCTATCTCGGCTCAACAATGTGGTTGATTTAGCCTTCCTGATTTGGTTTTGATTTCTGCTCGATCAAGGCAAGTCTAGCTCGGTTAGCCCTATTTACCGATCTAATTGGTTACGCGGCTCGGTTGCGGCCTCAGCGAGAAGCCACAAACCATTTTTTGCTCGGCTGAGGCTCTATCTATGGATCTAAATGAGCACTTAGCTCGGTTCTATCCAGATTCAAACTGTTCATATGAAATGCAGAGGGTTTGTTTTGAGGCTTGGGGAATCAAGGGGCACGAGGACCCCAGATGCTCCCCCCAGTTGCAGTTTGCCCTAAGGTGTACCAATGCTACCCCTTGGAGGAGGTATTGGTAGATGCCTAACACTCCTAAGCGAAGAACATCAAGAACACGAAGATGAAAAACGAAGGAGTGTTGAAGAAACTTACCAGGGATGGGTACCAAGAAGAGGACGATCAACCAAGAGCTTGTAGGCAGCTTGAGAAGTAGCAGATACGATGGGTGAAGCAAAAAGCAGCAACGGCAGTGAAGGAATGGAGTTTTCAGAGATTAGGGTTTTGGGCTCAAAGAAGAAGATGAATAGTGAGAAGTGACCCTTCGTGTAAGTGTTTAAAGTGGAGGGAAAAACCAAACGGCTGCGCCGTTTGAATTCCTGCGCGTGCAAGACAGCTGGTAGTATGGTCCAATGGCGTGAGGCCACGTGGCACAGAAAACGCGGCTGTCAATACGGCTGTACGACCATTGACAAGACTGCTGAAGTAATGACCGACCAAATGAGATATCTCAGCAGCGGCTTCGACCCCAATCATGCTCGGCTAGGAAACGATGCAACTCACTGACCGTTAGCTCGGTCACAGGGGTAACCCCAATCACGATTAGCTCGGATGGGATTAAGGGGCAATTGAGAGGGGAGATTTGCACCGTTAGTACGGCCGAGCTACGGAAGTGCGGGTCGTGACAGGCTTCACGGCGCCGCGCTATTTTCCCTACTAAGACGGCCTGTGGATCTGTTTTGCACGGTCAAGGAGATCGGCCGACCAGGCGTGAACTAAGGCCTGGCCGAGCTGTGGCTTGTAGACATTTGGCAGGGCACGCAGTCGAGTGGCGAGACCAGGCTACGGGTAGCCCGGGCTAAACTGAGGACGAGGAGAAGGCCGGCATGCCTTTGACCGGTTAGTCGAGATGGACAGACTCCAGATAACCTAGGATAAAGGTAGAACAGGGGGAGGTCGGCACGCTTCGCAGCCTGTTAGCCAGAATGGCCCGGTCAAGAATAGCCTGGCCATGAGGATCAGGCTTTCGCCTGATTCCAAGTTATAGGTCGGCGATATATAGCTCGGCAATGTTATTTGTGGTGGCAATTCTCCACAAGGGCTAGGCCGGTCGTGGCACTCCGGCTTAGTGTGCCACCTGGGCCAATGGCGTGAAAGAAAGGAAATCTGCTCCAAGCATGCGCCAATACCGTTGGACAGTTCTGCGTGTACTGGTGGGAGGACTAGGCCTTTACACGCGTAAGGTGGTGAGAGGCGAGCACTACCACCTGTCCAGGGAAGGACAGTAGAGGTAGTGCACGCACAATCTTGAGACTGCATGGCCAGCCTAGAAATAGGAAGGAAGATGAACGTTAGAGGTACGCAAATTCATTCCATCGAAAAACACTCTCTCTCTCTAACAGTCTCCTTCTTCTTCCTCAAGTGGACTGACTTGATCGTCGGAGGGTCTATCCGGCACACCGCCGCCGGGCAGCTCACCGTTTCTTTGTTGCCAGGATTAACGCTGTCAAGAGAAGCTTGGAGTCCAAGGAGTACGGAAAATAGAGGATATTTCGCCCCCGTACATTTTGTATGTCAACTATTTTTCACAAAATGCATTTTTCCATGACTTGCATTAATTCCTCCGATTTTCGTGAATTGTTAACCCAACCAGGCAGGAACGGTTAAAATCAAACAAGACTGAGAGTGACGAAAAGCCAACACCAATAAACCAGAAGAACAAGGAGAAGAACATTGAGGATGATAGCAAGAAACAAGGTGATCATGGAGGACCAATTAGTCCTCATGGTCGTAGCTACAAGGCTGCCACGGGTATTGTTATTAGAGAAAATGAAAAGCCAACACCAATGAATCAGAAGAACAAGGGGAGGAGCAATGAGGATGATAGCAACATACGGGGCAATCATGGAGGACTGATTAGCCCTACTGGTAGCTACAAGGGCGCCAAGGTATCGTTGTTGAGAATTTGAGCAAGAAACAGGGTGATCATAGAAGACCAATTAGTCCTACTGGTAGCTACAAGGGCACAAAGGCTGTCAGAAGAAAAAGGAGAAAGGGGGTGTGCTGAATTCAACTGTCTCAACCAAATCTGATATTTTAATTGATGGGTACAAGTTGAATTATCTCTTTCAAGTTCAATTAACTCATAACTATGTTAGAAACAAGATGGTCCCGATTCCAACCGAAGAAGCCAAAGAGCATTTCCCTCCCCTAAAGAAGCGTGACGGAAATTATATAGAAGTAGGGATACAAGTTTACGACCCTGGATATAATAAGCGGTGGATGAGATTCAAATTCTCCAAGCTTTGTGACGACTCCTACTTCTACATGATTGCAGGAAGGCGGGGTGAGTTCCTAGATGCCCACGAATTGAAGGCATCAGATGTGATTCGCGTCTTCAAAGTTTCCCAGTCTGAGCCTGTCAAACAATACTTCATTGATTATGTAAGAGCAGAAAAGGTTGTAGGGGCTACTGTGACTCAATCATGTAGACCAGGAAAAAATAGAGGTGGGGACAGTGATGACAAAGGTGGTGGAGGCAGCAAGAAACACGGGCATGGAGGGTCGAGTCTCGGTGTTGGAAATCAGGAACCAGTACCAGTGAAGTGGAACTAAGGGTGATCAAAGGGATAGTCATGAGGTTAATCAATAGCTCCTTTGTAAAATCATGATATTATAGGAGGAAAAAAAAAGACTAGTACAAGTGTTTCTCTGCAAACACTAGTCCATTATGAGATTTTCATACATTAATTCAAAACTTTGGCATCTTTACCTTTGTTTTTTGGGATTTTGTCTCACTTTGAGCTTAACAGAGTAAAATAAAATATATAGCCCATGATTTTAACAAATACACAATGACACTAGAGATTTCCTACAACTTCAACTACCTAAGATTTTGTAATTTTGTTTATCCATTTTTATATATACCAAGATGATATGCATATATATTATATAATACATCTATACCCACATTACTACTAAGATTTTGTAATTTTGTTTATCCATTTTTATATATACCAAGATGACATGCATATATATTATATAATACATCTATACACACATTATAAGGTCCTCAAAGGAGATGATCAACCTAGTAACTAAACAAGAGATACAGTAACACAGGCAATAAAGTTTTTTTCTTTTTTCTCTTTTTAATCTTCTTGACACTCAAGAACCAGTCTGACTGTGGTTGGTAATTGCAGAGAAATTAATTTCCCCAATAATATTTGAAGTACACAGCAATTAGCTTGTGTTCTCTTAGTGTCATCTTGACAGACAGTTATAAAATCCCATTACCATCAACTATATATATCTACCCACTCCCAAAGTATACTCTCTCTCTCTCTCTCTCTCTCTCTCTCTCTCTCTCTCTCTCCAAGATTCTTTAGCACTCAGAATGACTCACCACATTCAAGAAGGAATCAAGAAAATGCTTCTACTGATTAAGAAGTGCCAGATTGTCACACAAGATCATGATCAGGACGCCATTGATGAAATGCAAGAAGGCCATTATCAGAACCCCATTGATGTAGCAACTGAATGGCTCTGTATTAATGTGTAATTATGTATATCTGTTTACAAAGAGAACAAGCTCTCTTTATAGAGAGAATGGAGCACATGCACCGAAAGCATTACATTAAACAATGAATATAGGCACCGAAAGCTAAAGCTGAAAGGTGGTAGTAGGTGTTTACTTTACAGGTAATGCACAGCCTACAAGAGACTAATGTATATGATATATTATTATATTAACAGCCCCCCGCAAACTCAAGGAGGGTAGGCATCGACCAAGTTGAGTTTGGAAACAAGATCACGGAAGCGTCCAGGAGGATGAGCCTTGGTGAAAATATCAGCAGGTTGATTGGCAGAAGCAATAGGGAGAAGATGAACAGTACCACGTGTAACATGCTGTCGAATGAAATGACAATCAATCTCAATATGCTTGGTGCGATCATGAAAAACATCATTGTGAGCAATCTGAATGACACTCTGATTGTCACAATAAAGAGAGGTAGCGCCAGAAGAGGAAACACTCATATCAGTGAGGAGCCAGCGAAGCCAGAGAAGTTCCTGAGTAGTATCAGCAAGAGCTCAGTATTCAGCTTCGGTGCTAGAACGGGCAGTGAGGGATTGTTTCTTGCTACGCCAAGTAATAAGAGAATCCCTTAAGAAGAAACAGAATCCCGTGGTGGAGCGTCGATCCGTAGGATCCCCAACCCAATCAGCATCAGAAAAGGCATGCAGTTCAAGAGAGGAGGAAGCAGAGTAGTGAAGGCCATGGAACAGAGTCCCTTTGAGGTAGCGAAGAATGTGGAGTAGAGCAGTATAGTGGGGAGTGCGAGGAGCCGACATGTACTGACTAACAATGTGAACAGCATATGCAATGTCAGGACGAGTCACTGTGAGATAGACAAGACTACCGACGAGCTGGTGATAAAGAGTAGTATCAGTGAGGAGATCCCCATCGAGAGGAGTGAGACGAATCTGAGGATCAACTGGAGTAGAGATAGTTTTGCAATCAGTAAGACCAGCACGAGCCAGAAGATCTGATGCATATTTGGCCTGAGATAAATAAGAACCAGTAGAATCATAAGAGACTTCAAGGCCTAAAAAGTAGTTAAGAGTACCAAGATCCTTCATCTCAAACTGACGGTGGAGAAAACGTTTGAGGTGGAGAATACCAGCTGCATCATTACCAGTGATAATCATATCATCCACATACAAAAGGAGAAGAGTGGTACCATGAGGAGTAGTCCGTATAAAAAGAGCAGAGTCATAGGAGCTAGAGGTGAACCCGAAGTCATGAATGGTAGAACTAAATTTAGCAAACCCAGCGCGGGGCGCTTGCTTGAGGCCATAGAGGGCACGCTGTAGTTTGCAAACCTTATGAGGTGGAAAAGTGGACCTAGGTGGAGGTTGCATGTAGACCTCCTCAAGAAGATTACCATTGAGGAAAGCATTTTTGACATTCATCTGAAAGAGCTCCCAGTGGCGAGCAGCAGTAACAGCAAGTAAACTGCGAACAGAGGTAAGCCGAGCAACAGAGAAGAAGGTTTCCTCATAATCAATCCCATATTCCTGGTTGAAACCCTTGGCAACAAGACGAGCTTTGTAGCGTTCAATAGAGCCATCATAATAAAGGTTGAATAGGGCTAAATCAATAGGAATAGACCTGTAGGAGCAAAATTAGGTAAAACAGAGTGTACCAGTGAGTCCGGAAGGTCGAAAATAGCTAGGAAATGTATACTGTGCAGAGATGATGTCAGCAATGATGTCAGCGGCGCACGTTAGCAGAGTGCAGGGAGGAGCACGTTAGCAAGAAGGCAGAGGAGCACGTTAGCAGGAAGCGGCGGCGCACAATAGCAGACTGGCGTAGGCGCGGCGCACGGTAGCTGTTTTGGCGCACACGGGTGCACACTAGTGAAGCGGCGCACGAGAGGCGCACAGTAGCAGGCACGGCGCACGGGAGCGGCAGGGCTGACGTCAGCCGCGAATGTGTGGGCGAGTATAGGCGCATGTCGGATGTGAGCAACAACAGATGGCGCGTGCAGGCGCATGTGAGAGTGGTGACAGAAGTGATGACGCGCCGACGACAAAAGCAACGCGTAAGGGCGCATGAGGGCGCATGAGAGGGTTTTTGAGGACGGGCGTGGTGCCGTTGGAATCGTGAGGAAATTCCGAGCGGTTTGGTGTAGTGCCACTGTGTACGGGACTAAACACCAAAATCGCAAATTTCCAGAAATGTAATACTGGGCTCTGATACCATGAAACAGAAACACTAGTTTGAGAGAGAGAGAGAGAGAGAGAGAGAGAGCAACTGAATGGCTCTGTATTAATGTGTAATTCTATATATCTGTTTACAAAGAGAACAAGCTCTCTTTATAGAGAGAATGGAGCACATGCACCGAAAGCATTACATTAAACAATGAATATAGGCACCGAAAGCTAAAGCTGAAAGGTGGTAGTAGGTGTTTACTTTACAGGTAATGTACGAGTCAGGAGCCTCTCCTTGCAAGCCCCTCCTTGCGCTCCGTCCTTGCAAGTCTTCGGGCCTATTTTAAGGCCCAATTTTGATAATCCGAACCGTTCATATTTTAAGATTTATTCAGTATATTATACCTGTAAAAAAATAAGTTGATCGGATATCAGAAAGTATATGTTCGAAAAATTGAACTAAAAACTATTTTTTAAAGAATTTAATAAACAGTTTTCTGAACATATGCTTTCTGATATCCAATCAACTTGATTTTTTATAAGTATGATATACTGTATAAATCATAAAATATAACGGTTCGGATTATCAAAATTGGGCCTAAAAGTAGGCCCAAAGGCCTGCAAGGACGGAGCGCAAGGACGGAGTGCAAGGAGAGGATCCCAATTCGTAATGTACAGCCTACAAGAGACTAATGTATATGATATATTATTATATTAACATGCCTGATCAACACCAACAAAGATATCTCACATACTAACACAGAAACCAAACATAGAAATTGACACCGAATTCACATTGGGTATACATTCCATGTCCTATTTCTCTGTATTTCCTCATTCTCTTGCTTGCATTCCCCAATTTCAGCATCTCTTGTGGTTTAATTCGTATCCTTCCCATTGCAGGCAATCACCAGAGCCTGGTGCTCCACTTCCACTTCCATTTCCACCTTCTAATTGGTCAACCAGAAGAAAAAAAAGGTCACACACAATCCGCAGGTTCACTGGCTGGTGGAATGCACAATTATTTCTCTTCGAGAAGCAAGTTGAGCCAGAGGACATTCTACGCAGCAGGCTTGCCATCCCTTGGACAATTGCAGGACAGCACTTCCTTTCCCATAGACGGCGCCATAAAACAACGATTCTAATTTCCGACAGTCAAAACAAAGATTGGCAGATGACAGTGGCAATCAATCCACGGAATAGTAACTACTTGATTCAACAGGGGTGGCAGGAGTTTGCAGCTGCCCACAATTTGGAAGCCATGGATGTGGTTCACTTCTACGGAGCTAAGTGTCCTTGGGAGGTTTACCACTATGTTGTCAAATGTGTAAAAGCAAAGAAGACTAAGAGTGATGTGAATCAATCGGGTAAGCAAAAACACGATGACAATGAGGATGATGACAGCAAGAAACATGGTGGTCATGATGGAAATCAAGGACAAGCACCAGTGCAAACCTGAGATATGTCTGAGTGCAGTGCGAGGGGTGATCAAAGAATAGGCCTGAGATTAATCAATAGCTCTTTCGTAAATTCATGATATATAGGAAGAAATAAAAATATGTTTAGTCGAATGTAAGATTTTCTTACATAAATTTATCTTTGAGCAGTGATATGTTCATGATGGCACAGATACATAGGATGATATAAGAGATTATAATTTGTAATTTCATGGAATGAATTGAGATCTCTATTTCACTGTCTCGCAGTGTGATCCTCAATGAAGTCGTGCAATGTTGTGAAAATGAAGGGAAGATCTCCATTTTATTTTATATAGATAGGATCAAAATCCAAAATTCCAACCCCTCTCAACTCCGGAAAAAACTCAAAGTCTTGGAAAAATAAACAATTTCACCATCCAAATTTACTCTCTGCATTTTTTTTCCTTTCCCTTCTGTAGTTAACTAGGAAAAAAAATTAAAAATTTAGAACTGAGAATAAAAAAACACATGTGATTGGTTTGTGGCATGGGTCTCCGAATAATTTTTGGGTTTTAAGACACTCATTAACAACTCATCACCATTTATTTTGAAAAAGAATATAATTTTTTTTAAAAAAGGTGGAAAATTTTAAAAATAAATTAAATTAAATTCATACAGGTAAATCTAGTGCATGTACCTCCATCCGTTAGAAATTAGTTTTGCCATTTCAAGAAACAAGAACCCATTGTGACTGCAAGAGGTAACTGCCACTCATACCTGTCAACTATATAAGTAACCACTTCCATTGATTAAAGTCCTCTCTCTCTCTCTCTCTCTGCCAAGTACCCACCACCATATTGAAGAACTAATCAAGAAATGTCTGGAAGCAGTGACGAAGAAGGGAAATCAATGAAGAACTCAGATACTGAAGAACAAGACAAGAAAACAGATACTGAAGAAGAAGTACAAGAAGAAGAAGAAGAAGAAGAAGAAGAAGAAGAAGAAACAGATACAGAAGCTGCTGCTGATACAGAGGTCTCTGACAAATTGGTTGTGCTGTCTTCTGGGGAAGAAAATGATGATCTACCATCAAAGAAGCAAAAATATGCAAGCCTTAATAAGTTGAGCCATGTTAAGTCAGGACCAGATCCGAGGTAGTTACTTTTCCCTCATCAAAAAACTTGTTCTTTTATCTTTTGTAACCTTTACTTCTACTCTGGATTGCATTCATAGAAGAACAACAAAACTTGATGTCGTAGTTACAGGAAGATTATAGAATTGCATCACAGTTCTTTCTTTTTTCTCTACAACAAAACAGAGCATCTATGGTTGTCAACGTTTTTTATTGTTGGGTTTTTCATATCCAAGGTTAGTTAAACATATAACAGGGCAATATCTCCACATTGAAACTTCAAATGAGTGTGGTTGATGTTTGAATATTAACTCATTGATTAATTTAACATAACCCCCAACATATAAGCTTAATTGTGTCAATAAAGTTTTGGGGTCTTCTTCCAATGACTTCTTGATTCTTTTCTGTTTGAATCTTGAATTTGAGTAGAATTTTTTTTTTTTTTTTTTTTTTTTTTTGATCAGCAACATTGAATGAGTATAAATTTATGGAGGCCTTTCTTTTCTTTACTGGCTGATTATAAAATGTAGACTTCTTGTTTGTTTCATTGTTCTTCTATGTAGTGGGAAATGCCCCTTGTATGATGTATTTATTTTCAATCTTTATAAAATTTCTTACTTTCCAATAAAAAAAAAATTTTAAAAAAATTAAGGGAAAGAAAAAGAGAAAGGAATTTATACTCAAATCTATAAACCGAACACTCTGTATGTCTTTAGGTTGAAAACAAGAAAAACTGAAAAATGGTGACAAGTAGATGAAATAAATATTTATAGCACAGATTAGTTTCGGTTTCTTTCTTGTTTATCTCAAGAACCAAACAGAACACCTAGGTTGCCATCTTTGTTGATTTTTCTGTTTCATCATTTTTTCACCCATTTGGATGATACCCATGTCTTGCCATATCTCACAATTGATAGATCAATTGGTTTCCGTTTTTGGTTGATAATTAGACAATATAGTGTTGTCGATACAGTAATCTGTTTGATGTATTTTCTCTGACGTGTATTGTCTCCCATGTGCTATGTTCAGATCGACTAATTAGGTTTTTGGTTCTGTCATTTGCAGACACTCATCTAGGCAGGACAAGAATGAGGCTGATCAATCTTCTCCTACTGGACCTCAAGGTATTTTTGCTGATTTCAAAAAGGAAAACTTTCTCTTTGAGGTGCAATTATCACCTATCGATTATCAAAAGAAGACGCTCACCATTCCTTGGGAAACTGTAGAAAAGTATTTCCAGGCTGCTGATGCAGGAAGTCAATCGGAGATCAATGTAACATTTTTCAGTAAATATAACGTGAAGTCACCTTTGATGAAACTCTTAATCTCTCCGCAGCCTGGTGCCCACATGGTCGAGATAACTGGATGGTCACAGTTTTTTGCTGCACAGAATTTAAACGCCAAGGATTTGATTCGCTTTTACAAACCTCTCTACCTGCTTCCGGATAATAAGCATTACCTTCTTGATAGCCTAAATTTTCTCTTTATGAAGAAATTAGTGGCTACTGATATTACGGAGAACAAGCTCTATATTCTTAAAAAAGAGGCAGAGGAACACTTCCGTGCTCTAAATACCTCTAAAATAAGTGAAGTGGAGATAGAAATTTCCGATGCTGAAAATGAGACTTATAATATGTGTTATGAAAAATAGAGAAAGAAGAGAAAAGAAAAACTCTATATATCATTGAATGAATAATACAATAGGAGAAGCCTCTATATATAGGCAGAAAAGAAACCTAGATAAGTAAGGAGATAGGAAACCTAGATAATTAAGGAAATAGAGATTGAGAGAGATACAAATACAAGAGATGGAGAGAGATACAAATAGATAAGAAACAGCTATAATAATATACAGCTAACACCCCCCCTCAAGCTCAAGGTGGTAAGTCAGATATCAATTTGAGCTTGGAGAGGAGATCAGAAAAGCGGCCTGGAAGATGAGCTTTGGTGAAGAGGTCGGCGGTCTGATCAGCAGAGGTAACAAAGAGAAGACGAACATGGCCACTAGTAACATGCTGTCGTATGAAGTGGCAATCGATCTCAATATGCTTGGTGCGATCATGGAAGACATCGTTATGAGCAATCTGAATAGCACTTTGATTGTCACAATAAAGATTAGTGGCAGCGGAATGAGAAACACCCATGTCAGAAAGAAGCCAACGAAGCCACACAAGCTCCTGTGTAGTATCTGCAAGAGCACGATACTCAGCCTCGGTACTAGAACGAGCAACAAGGGTTTGCTTCTTGCTACGCCAGGAAATGAGAGAAGTGCCCAAGAAGAAGCAGAACCCAGTAGTGGAACGACGATCGGTAGGATCCCCTGCCCAATCGGCATCAGAAAAGGCATGCAGCTGTAGAGAAGAGTGAGGGGAATAGTGAAGACCATGAAACAAGGTTCCTTTGAGATAGCGCAAAATGCGAACCAGAGCAGCATAGTGTGGAGAGCGAGGAGCAGTCATAAATTGACTGACAATGTGAACAGCATAAGCAATATCGGGACGAGTAACTGTGAGATAGACAAGACTACCAACTAACTGACGATATAAAGTTGCATCTGACAATAGGGGGCCGTCAAGAGGTGTAAGACGAGTCTGAGGATCAACTGGAGTAGTGACAGTCTTGCAATCGGAAAGGTTAGCACGAGCCAAAAGATCAGAAGTATACTTGGCCTGAGTGAGAAAATAACCAGAGGAATCTTGAGAAATTTCCAAGCCAAGGAAGTAGCTAAGTGCACCCAAATCTTTCATCTCAAACTGGCGATGGAGAAACTGTTTGAGACTAGAAATACCCACTGTGTCATCTCCAGTGATAATCATATCATCCACATAGAGGAGAAGAAGAATAGTACCCCGCTTCGTCTTACGGATAAACAAGGCAGAATCATGGGCACTGGAAGAAAAACCAAAGTCATGAATGGTAGAGCTGAACTTGGCAAACCAGGCACGTGGAGCTTGTTTCAAACCATATAAAGCACGGCGGAGTTTGCAAACCTTGTTTGAGGGAACAGAAGAACCAGGAGGAGGTTGCATAAAAACTTCCTCAGTGAGATCACCATTGAGAAATGCATTCTTGACATCCATCTGAGAAAGATGCCAGTGGCGAGCAGCAGCAACAGCAAGTAAGCTGCGAACTGAAGTAAGGCGGGCAACAGGAGCAAATGTTTCCTCATAGTCAATCCCATATTCTTGACTAAATCCCCGGGCGACAAGACGAGCTTTGTAACGCTCAATGGAACCATCAGAATGAGTTTTGATCTTGTAAACCCATTTGCAACTAACAGTACGCTTGCCAGGAGGAAGATCAACTACATCCCAGGTATGAGTTTGTTCGAAAGCCTGCAGTTCATCAGTCATAGCTTGTTGCCAAAGAGGGTGAGAAGAAGCTTCTTGATAAGAAGTAGGCTCATGAGAGCAAAAAGCAGTGGAACCAACAATATAATCACGAAGAAGAGCAGAAGGTTGCCTTACCCGGGTAGAATGACGCTCAGGTGGAGGAGGAACCTCAATGGAAATAGGGTCCGGGGGAACCTCCACCGGAGCCGGAGAAGGCGGAGGGCCATCAGCTGACACAGGATCCTCAGGATGGACGATAGGCGTAGGCGGCTGTGGAAGCATGGGGCCAGAATCTGCATCAAAGTCATCAGAAAACAAATCGATAGAAATATCAGTGAAGACCGGTGAGTGGGTGGACTGTGGTAGGTGAAACTTGGAAAGAGTGGAGAACATTTTGTGTTCCCAGAAGACCACATGACGAGAAATACGAAGACGCTTAGAGATAGGATCCCAACAACGATACCCTTTATGTTCGATACCATACCCCAGAAAACAACAAAGACGAGAACGAGGTTCTAGTTTAGTGTGTTCATGAGGCTGAAGGAGAACAAAACAAGCAGAACCAAAAACTTTAAGAGTGGTATAATCAGGAGGAGAACCATACAAACGCTCGTAAGGAGTTGTGTTAGCTATGACAGGGGTAGGGACTCGATTGATGGTATGGATGGCAGTGAGGGCAGCTTCCCCCCAAAATTTTTCAGGACAAGAAGAAGAAAGGAGAAGAGCCCGAGTAGTGTCTAGAATATGACGGTGCTTTCTTTCGGCTCGTCCATTTTGTTGGGAAGTGCCTGCACAAGATCGATGAGAAAGAGTACCATGAGCCTGAAGAAAAGAAAGAAAATCAGAATCCAAGTACTCCTTAGCATTATCAGAACGAAAAAGCTTAATAGTACAAGAAAACTGAGTGTGGACCATAGCAGAGAAATCATAGTAAATCTGTTTAAGTTCAGAGCGATTTTTGAGAAGAAAAAGCCAAGTATAGCGAGAAAAATCATCAACAAAAATCACAAAATATCTAGACCCCCCCATGGTAGGTGTGGGGGAAGGTCCCCAAATATCTGAATGCACAAGATCAAAAGGAGCAGTAGAAATAGAATTACTTTTATTAAAAGGTAATGCAGGTTGTTTAGCAATTTGACAAGATAAGCAATCGACATCGTCAACACAGACACGACCTAACTGACCACTAGAAACTAAATTTTTTAAACGACTAAAAGAGACATGTCCTAAGCGACAATGCCAAAGATGAAAAGGAGACATCGTAGATGCAGCAGCAACAGGAGATGATTTGTGCGGACTGCGAAGGTGGACAAGCTCAAACAGACGTCCATGCTTACGGCCTATCCCAAGGATCTGTCTCGTCTGAGGGTCCTGCACCAAACAACCATTAGCAGAAAAAGTAATAGTTAGACCAAGGTCACATAATTGACCAACAGAGATAAGGTTCATTTTAAGAGAAGGAATATGGTAAGCATCAGAAAGTGTCACAGTGGAAGTAGAGATTTGGCCAATATGACTAACAGGCATATGAGAACCATCAGCAGTGTGTATAGTGGGAGCAGAAGAGGATGAGGACAAAGAAGAAAATAAAGTGGAGTCAGAAGTCATGTGATTACAGCAAGCGGAATCGAAATACCATGAAGAGTTACCTGAGGTTACTGAAAGAGCAGTAGAAGGAGGAGTACCCGATTTGTTGAGAACCTGGTGGATAAGGGACTCAACATCATCCATAGAGAAAGAAGGAGCAGAAGAACCCTCAGAGGCAACAGCAGCAGAGCGAGAACCGTGGTTAAATTTGGACTGAGACCCAGAACGAGAAGCCCCTTTCTTAGATGAAGTAGTAGAGGGAGCTCGAGGACAATGGCTTTGGAGATGGCCTGGAGCAGTCTTATGACAAGTCAAGCATTCGCGAACCTGGCAGTGAACAAGAGAATGAGTGGCTGGCAGGCCTCGGTTGCGACAATAACTGCATATGAGTGGCTGTGAAGATGAGGAACTCTGAGAAGATGGAGTAGCAAGAACAGAATCCGTGTCGTGAGATCTGAGACTCCTAAAACGAGTCTCCTCTGATAGGAGCTCGGTAATGGCTTGCTCTAAAGTGGGCAAAGGCAAACGATGAAGCAAAGAAGCACGCACGGGCTCAAAAGTGCTATGAAGAGCCATAAGAAACTGTAATAGTCGCTGATGATTCCGATAAGTAATAAATAGCTGTGCATCATCAGAATGAGCCCATGGAGGTTCAGAAAGAGCGAGCTGGTCCCAAACGGACGACATCTGGGATAAAAAGTCATTGAGAGACTGACCGGGTGCTTGACGCATGTGATGAAGAGTCTGCAATAGTTGATATTGATGAGCATGGCCAGTGGTCTGATAACGGTCCTTCAAAAAATCCCAAATTGCTTTGGCAGGAGAGGCAATGGAGTCATCGTCCTGAAAGCGTCCAAATTGAAGATTGATGGAAGGAACTGAGGTAGCCCGGAACCATGTGATAATTTGATAATTCTTACTTTCCCATTCGTCAAGACGGTCATCGAATGCAGAGTCCGTCTCATCCTCCTTTTTGGTAGGTTTGGAAAGAGTACCAGTAAGAATCCGCCAAAGACGTTTCCCTTTAATGAAGCTGGAGAGAGCTTGGGCCCAACTAACATAGTTAGACCCATCAAGGATAATAGGAACGGATTGGATATTGTCAGTACGATCCATAAGTGCCAAAACAGAGGTCACCAATAGATTCAGAAGCCAAAAAAACCTTAGGAACAAGGAGGGCTGACGTCAGCACTGTGCTGTGGTGATGTCAGCAGCTAGCCAGGGGCTGAGGGAGGCTGACGTCAGCGGTGGAATAGGGCTGACGTCAGCGGCTAAACCAAATAAGGAACACGGCTGAGAGAAGCCGGAAGGAAGCCAAGGGGAGATCGGCTTGAGACGGAAGCCGATGGCTGATGCGGAAGCCGATGGCTGATGCGGAAGCCAAAGGCGAGCCGAGGCTGATGCGTAAGCCGGAGAGCAGAAGCCGAGGGAAGCCGGCTGAGGTGACGCGTGCGGGAGCGTGTCGAGAGTAGAACCGAAGCAAGACGACGCGCCAATCTTTGGGTGGCGCGTGACGGCGCGTGTAATGTCCTATGGAGGTGATTCTGGTGGCGTTTGCTTCCTCTTGAAGAGACGAAGAGTTTGATGTAGTCCAATCGTTGAAACAGATAGGAACTAGATATGCAGAAGCCAGCAGAAACCGATCTGGGACAGAACCAGAAAAATGAGGCTAGGAAAAAAACCTAGGCTCTGATACCATGTTATGAAAAATAGAGAAAGAAGAGAAAAGAAAAACTCTATATATCATTGAATGAATAATACAATAGGAGAAGCCTCTATATATAGGCAGAAAAGAAACCTAGATAAGTAAGGAGATAGGAAACCTAGATAATTAAGGAAATAGAGATTGAGAGAGATACAAATACAAGAGATGGAGAGAGATACAAATAGATAAGAAACAGCTATAATAATATACAGCTAACAATATGAAATTACTAGTGTATCCAAAGACTGGTACCAATTCTGATGCCTACAAGATTACCTGGAAAAGTTTTGTTGAGAAGCACAAATTGGAAGTGGACGATGAGATTAGTTTTTACAAACCTGGGCGGCCTATGAAAGGCAATCACTACGCTATTCGATTTGAAAAGAAAAAGGAGGAACAAACCTAGGGTTTGGAGATTCTTTGGCAAGGAAATACTGATACATCCAGAGAATTGTAGTCAAACTGATTGAGGACAAGGCTGAAAGTTGCAGCACCGTTGATGTGATGATTCAGAGCAAGCCTGAGTAGTCAGATTAGTGATGTGGATAATAGTAGGATTAATACTTGGATACTAAGCTCATTTTTTTGTGAAAATCATTGTATAGGAATTGTTTCATTGAAAAGTACAGGGTATATGATCTTACCTATACATTACTGCACTGAGATTGTAAATTTTCAATTTCATAATAAACAGTAATATGCTTTACAGCCCTTCTTTACATATTGGAGAATTCTTTGTTATATGTTGCCAAAATGGAATCTTAGTTAGCAAATAAAAAACAGCCTAGTCTGCCGAAATCAATGTTGAGATGCATGTTTCAGAAAACCTTCTTTTCAGATTTGTAGTTAGCAACCTTTTTTTTTTTTTTTTTTTTTTTTTTTTTTTTTTGAGATCATTGAATTACTTGCTACTAGTAATATTTTAGTTTGGTGGTACTGCCCTGTCCTTATAGATTGGTGCAAGAACTCATTCATAGGTTTTATTTAGAGTATAGCATTGGCAGCCTTGAAAATTATGAGAAAGTACGTCAAGTGCTTGAAATGTGCATACCAAATGGACCTATTTGATTTATGCTGCTTCAAGTAATAAATGTTCAGTCTAGGATTAGTAAGTAGGTTTGATCTATAAGATACATGGTGTGTGCTATTTTTTTTTTATTTTTATTTTTTTTGGGATAAGTAAGTCATATTATAACCAAAAAAAAAAAGATATACAATGAAGCTCAATACACATTTTTGTAGAGAGAACAAACATAAACAAAAACAAACTACTCCCTGAAAAGAAACAAATTAAGCCTATAGAAAACAAACACAACATACACAACAAAAAGGATTCAAAATTTCCCTCTGGCACTCTTCAAGTTATGAAGTTTCGCTTTGAGTTTTCTTCTGTTATTCTCCTTTGTAATCTCCCCATTACTGGGGTCACTTTGAGATGGACTCCCTCTATTTAGGCTCTTCGTTTGGCACAACAACTCTTGATTTAATTCTCCATTTACATGATTCAAAAACATCAAAGGCATTAGATATTGATAGGGCGGAAGACTGCGTCTCTCTCTCTTTGTTTATCACTGTCGTTGAACCTTGTCCACCATCTCTCCCCTTGTTCTTCACCACTTCCCACTTAGTCGGAATTTGTATTTTAATCTCCTTGACTCCACTCTTGTTTGGAAGATGGAGGGCTCAAAGTCTTTGGCTTCTGAGGGCACAAACTAGTGGTATGACCAAAAGTCTTACATGCATCACACATTTGAGGCTTCCATGGAACCTCAACTTGAATCTCATACGGGGTCACCATAACCAAGATTTATTTTGAAAGACTCAAGGATCTCTTGAAAGAATATTGAGAGAGTGATTGAAAGAGCAAATCAGCTCTGTAATTCAATGTGTATTAAACCTTAAGAGAAAACTCCATTATATAGGAGAGCTTATACAACATCATTATGATAACCTGCTATACAACATCATGAAAGAAAAGATATAAAACTAAAAGAGGGCCGAAAGCAGCCGAAAGTATAAAGCTAAACATCTGATGAGAAGAAGCACTAACTATACAACTAAGCATCTGATGAGGAGAAGCACTAAGCATACAATATATATTATATATTAAATATATATTAACAGCCCCCCTCAAACTCAAGGAGCACAAACATCAACCAACTTGAGTTTGGAGACAAGTTCAATGAAGCAACCAGGAGAATGAGCTTTGGTGAAGATATCAGCAGGTTGATCAACAGAAGAGATCGGATGGAGATAAACAGTACCATGAGTAACGTGTTGCCGAATAAAAATGGCAGTCAATCTCAATGTGCTTGGTGCGATCATGAAAAACATCATTGTAAGTAATTTGAAGAGCACTGTGATTGTCACAAAAGAGGGCAGTAGCGCCAGAGGGAGTAACACCCATGTCAGCAAAACGCCAACGAAGCCAGAGAAGCTCCTGAGTAGTATCAGCAAGAGCACGGTATTCGGCCTCAGTACTAGAACAAGCAGTAAGAAATTGTTTCTTACTGCGCCAAGAAATAAGAGAATCACCCAGAAAAAAGCAGAACCCAGTAGTAGAGCGGCGGTTAGTAGGATCTCCAGCCCAATCAGCATCAGAGAAAGCACGAAGCTGGAGAGAAGAGCGGGCGGAATAATGAAGATCATGAAACATGGTGCCTTTGAGATAGCGAATGATACGAACTAATGCAGCATAATGCGTGGTACGAGGAGCCGACATAAACTGGCTGATAATATGGACGGCATAGGCAATATCAGGACGAGTAACAGTGAGATAGACAAGACTGCCAGCCAGCTGACGATATAAGGTAGCATCAGAGAGAAGAGTGCCATCAAGAGGTGTAAGACGACTCTAAGGCTCCAGGGGAGTGGATGCAGTCTTGCAATCCGTAAGACCAGCACGGGTGAGAAGATCAGAGGTATACTTAGCCTGAGAGAGAAAAGAACCCGTGGAATCATGGAAGATTTCAAGACCCAAGAAATAGCTGAGAGGACCAAGGTCTTTCATCTCGAAATGATGGCTAAGAAACTGTTTAAAGTGAAGAATACCATTGATATCATCACCTGTGATAATCATATCATCAACATAAAGAAGAAACAAGGTGGTCCCTTGAGCAGTTTTGCGGATAAAAAGTGCAGTATCATAAGAGCTGGAGGTGAAACCACAGTCATGAATAGTAGAGCTGAACTTGGCAAACCAAGCGCGTGGAGCTTGTTTGAGACCATATAAAGCACGTTGAAGTTTGCAGACTTTATGAGGTGGATGAGTAGACCTAGGGGGAGGTTGCATGTAGACCTCCTCAAGAAGAACACCATTAAGAAAAGCATTTTTCACATCCATTTGATAAAGATCCCAGTGTCGGGTGGTAGCAACCGCAATCAGGCTGCGAATAGAGGTGAGACGAGCAACAGGAGCAAAGGTCTCCTCATAGTCAATACCATATTCTTGGTTGAAGCCTTTGGCAACAAGGCGAGCTTTATAGCCCTCAATAGATCCATCAGAACAAGTTTTGATTTTGTATACCCATTTGCAGCCAATGGCAGTCTTGCCAGGAGAAGATCAACAATGTCCCAAGTGTGAGTTTTGTCTAAAGCCTGCAATTCATCAGTCATAGCTTGCTGCCAAAGAGGATTAGAGCGAGCCTCCCGATAGGAGGTAGGTTCATAAGTAGAAAAAGCAGTAGAACCAACAATAAAGTCACGAAGACGAGTAGAAGGTTGGATTACCCGGTCTGGTCGAGCAGGAGGAGGATGAACTAGAGGAAGAGACTCAACAAGAGGTGAGGAGTCCGAAGGAGCAAGAGCAGGACCATCAAAGCGGGCAGGTGCTTAAGAAAGACCAGTAGGCAAGGCAGTCTCGAGAGAGGCGGGCATGGGCGGTGGAGTAAGCTCATCAGAAAACAGATCTGCAGAAGGGTCAATAAAACACAGAGAGGGTGAGGGAACGGATAAACGGAATAGAGAGAGAGAGAAGAAAACATTTTGTGTTCCCAAAAGACCACATGACGAGAGATACGGAGGCGCTGGGAGAGAGGATCCCAACATCGATACCCTTTATATTCAATACCATACCTCAAGAAGCAACAAAGGCGGGAACGAGGTTCAAGTTTGGTACGTTCATGAGGTTGGAGAAGAACAAAACAGGCAGAGCCAAAAACCCTAAGGTTGGTATAAGGGGGATGAGTGCCATGTAAACGCTCATAGGGAGTGTGATTATGCATGACCGGTGTAGGGATACAATTGATAGTGTAAGCAGCAGTGAGAGCTGCTTCGCCCCAAAATTTTTTCGGACAAGAGGAAGAGAGAAGGAGGGCTCGAGTAGTGTCGAGTATATGCCGATGTTTCCGTTCAGCACATCCATTTTGTTGGGACGTACCTGGACAGGAACGATGAGGTTGAGTACCATGACTCTGAAGGAAGGAAAGAAAGTCAAAATCTTTATATTCCATGGCATTGTCGGAGCGAAAAATCTTAATAGTTTTAGAAAATTGGGTTTTAACCATTACAGCAAAATTGTAATAAAGTTGTTTGAGCTCAGAGCGATTTTTCATAAGAAATAACCATGTAAAACGAGAAAAATCATCTATAAAAACAACAATATAACGTGCGCCTCCCATAGTAGGAGTAGGAGAGGGTCCCCAAATATCAGAATGGATGAGATCAAAAGGTGCAAGAGAAACAGAGTCACTTTTATTAAATGACAAAGCAGGTTGTTTGGCAAGTTGACATGGCACACAATTGAAAGCATCAGAACTTACAGTACCCAAATGACCACTAGAAATTAAAATTTTCAAATGACCAACAGAAAGATGGCCCAAACGATAGTGCCAAAGCTGAAAAGGAGATAAAGGAGGAGCAGTGGTAGGAGCAGTGATTTGAGAGGAATCCGGAACATGAAGATGGATGAGTTCGTAGAGACGTCCATGCTTACGGCATATCCCAAGAGTTTGCCCTGTCCGAGGGTCCTGCACCAAACAACCAGTATGGGAAAAAGTAACAGTTAGACCATTCTCACATAATTGACTAATGGAGATAAGATTTAAAGTAAGAGCAGGCATAAGATATACATGGGATAAAGATAAGTGAGAGGTGGAAACAGAACCAACATGACTTACAGACAGAAGAGACCCATCAGCAGTATGGATAGAAGGAACATGAGGAGGCGAAGAGAGAGGAGTAAAAATAGTAGGGTCAAAGGTCATGTGATTACAACAAGCGGAATCAAAGTACCAAGAAGTGTTACCTGCGGTGGCAGACAAAGCAGTAGATGGAGGAGTACCGAAATTCTGCCAAAAATGTTGAAACATGGCTTCGACATCTATGTGAGAGAAGACCGGAGTGGAAGGGTCTATAGGGACAGAGGAAGGTAAATCCTCTGAGGCAGCAGCAGCAGTGCATTGAGCAGGCAGTGTTTTAAATGGAGTCCCAGAACGGTGAGAGTTACTGCGGGAAAAATTCCCGGTAGAAGGACCATGGCGAGAGGCACGGGTAGGATTGCGGAAGCAATCTTGCTGGAGATGACCAGGGCCAGTTTTGTTGCAAAATCGACAAAGACGAACTAGACAATGAACCAGAAGATGAGTCGATGGAAGATTGCGGTTGTGACAGTAGTTGCAGACAGTGGACCGCGTGTAATGAAGGTGTGAAGGAGAACTCCGAATCTGGGGAGTAGCAAGAACAGAGTCCACAGGAGGCGGATGGAGAGTACCAAATCTGGTTTTCGGACAAGTAGTTCAGAAATGGCTTGCTCAAGAGTGGGTAAAGGAGTGCGATGTAGGAGAGATGCGCGCACTGGCTCAAAACGGGGAGTGAGAGCCATGAGAAACTGAACCAAGTGCTGTTGGTCACGGTAGGTAGTAAACAAGGCAGCATCCTCAGTATGAGGCCATGGAGGTTCAGAAAGAGCGATCTGATCCCAAACATAATACATTTGGGAGAGGAAATCATTAATGGTCTGAGTTGTTTCTTGGCGCATACGGTGAAGATGACTCAGAAGCTGATATTGGTGAGCAAGGCCAGTAGTCTGATAGCGTTCTTGTAAAAAATCCCAGATGGCCTTGGCTGGAGAGGAAGCAGAGTCAAGTTGGAACCTACCAAACTAAAGGCTGATAGATGTAATAGAAGTGTTGCGAAGCCAAGTGATGATCTGATAGTTTTTACTATCCCAATCTTCCAGACGGTCGACATATTTGGCAGCAGACTCCGTGGTGGCAGTGGATTCTGTGGTGGCTGGGATGGGTTTGCACACATCCCCAGTGATGATGCGCCAAAGTTTCTAGCCTTTGAGGAACCCAGACATAGCTTGTGCCCATAAGACATAGTTAGTCCCGTCAAGAACAACGGAAATAGGGTGGTGAGAGGAGTCCGGACGATCCATGAGAGAAAAACAGTATGATCAAGGGAGAATCTGAAAATTCTGAGGGCACCAGTGAGTGCAGAAGGGCCAAAATAGTCAGGAACCGGTCTAAACCGGCCAAAAAGGTCCAAAAATTGGGGTGAACCGGCTTGGGAAGTGGCTGAACCGGTAGGAGCCGGACCGGCTGGAGCCAAGGTGTGGAGCTGTTGACAAAAGCGGGTGCAGGGGGTGCGAGCCGGCGCAAGGGACGCGGGCTGGATGGCTCATGCGGACGGCTGGCGTGGCTGGCGAACGTGGAGCATGTGGGACGCGGAGAGAAGTGGCTCAGGCGACTGGAGACGCGTGGAGCGCGTGTGATGCGGAAGGCGGAAGCAGGCAACGCGCCAGCGACAAAAAGGGCGCGTGAGGGCGCGTGTGACGTCGGAAGAGGATGAAACTGGTGGCGTTGGATTCGTCCGGAGAGACGAAGGTGCTGGTGTGGTCCAACCGTAATTTAGAGAAGGACGAAATATGCAACAATCTGCCAAGCAGAAAATGCCAAACAAAAAATGGGATGCAGATGAGATGCAATCTGCAAACAAAAAAAATATGTGATGCAGCAGAAGAAGAGGCTAGGCAGAACACCTGTGCTCTGATACCATGAAAGAAATATTGAGAGAGTGATTGAAAGAGCAAATCAGCTCTGTAATTCAATGTGTATTAAACCTTAAGAGAAGACTCCATTATATAGGAGAGCTTATACAACATCATTATGTAACCTGCTATACAAACATCATGAAAGAAAAGATATAAAACTAAAAGAGGGCCGAAAGTATAAAGCTAAGCATCTGATGAGAAGAAGCACTAACTATACAACTAAGCATCTGATGAGGAGAAGCACTAAGCATACAATATATATTATATATTAAATATATATTAACATCTTTATTTGTTGACACTTCAATACATATTCTCGCAAACGTAAGTCTGCTTCTCTCGAACGTAGGCTCATCCAAATAAAGAGGAGTTCCCATGATGCTAGCAATGCAAACCAAACTCTCTTCAGTCCAAAGCTCCAAAGGAACATTACAACTTCACCCACAACCGCACACTCGAAAATTCACACTTTATTAGTTTTAGTTCAAGTTGCCATTTTTTAACAACAATCAATCTAGCCCCAACGTAATAGGGGCCATCTTCCAAAATTTTGTCCATAGCCTCTTCTTTTTTCTTTTTTCTTTTTTCGATTTAGTGTCCATAGCCTCTTCACTGTGTGCTACCTAATAACAAGAGAACAAATGATCACTTGGTTACAGTTGCTAACAAGTGTTTCGTTGTGCTGAGTAGGAATTCATTTGCAAGCAATGTAAATTGAGGCAGGTAAAAGAGCAAATGAAAGTTTTGGATTTATTTATCAAAGTTAATTTATAATAAAATGATTTAAGATCTGTGGACATGATCAAACGGCCAACTAAACAAAGGAAAAAATTGTGACTGTAACAGAAAACTGTAGAGAACTAAAGGGTACTAATATAAAGCTTCTTTGCTGATAATTTTCTTTTCTTTTCTTTTCTTTTCTCAACCAGCAGAGAGCACCTAGGCTTGCCAGATCGTCGATGTTGCCCAAACTTTTTCTGGTGTTTTTAAAAGGCCGCTAAAAACAGAATTTTTAGTAGTGAGATTCAGATCCTTTCCATTTCATGAATAGAATGGAGATCATTATTTATCTATGAAATACTAGGATTTAAATCCGGAAGTGGAACCCCATGTCGTCTCTTTGGGAATAAACCTCATCTGTCCGGATCCTCTGGAGTTTATTTCTCTGGAGTGTTCCTGCAATTAATCTAAATGACATAACGAAGAGAGAGAGAGAAGACACCCACACCCACCGGAGACCGTCTCCATCTCCGGTGCCACTTCCCTTCCCTCCCGATGACCCCACCCCGCCCCTTTTCCTTCTACCCTGACAATAACTCAACAGTGTGCTAAAACAGAGGAAAAAGAAACTGACTTTCTATGAAGCTACGAACAATTCAACTACTGGGTTTGCCCCTCAACAAGATCAACAGTGTGCTAAAGCAGACGAAAAAGAAATTGGCATATACCAAGCTAGTAATCTACAAACAATACAACATCTGAAACATTTAATAATCCCAATCAATTAGCTACCTAATCTATGCATGAGTGTGAAAACCTAAGCTAATTAACATATCCAATTCAAAGCTTCAGAATCATAAACAAAGTACAGCCCAAAGTTCAATTTTTTTTTTCCCTGATAGAAGGAGAAAGAAAATTATAAAATCATATGGCTGCACAAAACAAATTCAATTTTCAACTGCAATAACAACTTATCCAATTCTTAATCCTTTTAAGATATAATTTTCTTGGAAACCAAACAAGCACTATAAAGTGAAGAAATTTTCTAACACGTTTATCAACTATTAGGGTTAGAGAGAGAAAGAGACCTATTTCTTTCTTTCAGTTTTCAAAAGATTCCCGCCGCAACAAGCGGTGGAACTCCAACGAGAGACGGAGAGGGTCTCCGGTCGTTATAGGTGTCTTCTCTCTCTTTCTGTTTTTCAATTGTGTGTTTTTAAGCTAGTAAAACGCCGGCTTGTTCAAATTTTGTGCATGAACCGCTTGTACTATCATCTGTTTGAAATTAGTTTTCCCACCTCAAGAAACAAGTACCCAACTGTAACTGCAAGATGGTAACTGCCAAGAAAGCAACAAACTCATACCTGTCAACTATATATAGTGACCACTTCCATTGATTCATGCCTCTCTCTCTCTCTCTCTCTCTCTTCTCTCTCTCTCTCTCTCCGAGACTCAGCCAAGTACCCACCCCACCACCATATTCAAGAAAGAATCAATCAAGAAAAATGTCTGAAAGCAGTGACGAAGAAAGGAAATCAATGAAGAACGTAGATAAGAAAGAAGAAGAAGAAGAATATAACGCGGAAGAAGAATATGATGATGAAGCAGAAAAGAAGGCAGACGATGTTAATCCACCATCAACAAAGCGAAAACATGTGGATTTAGAAAGCTGTGATCAGAGAAGCAGAAATGTTATACCAAAATCAAAAGAGATGTAAGTACTTGTCCTTCACCAAGAAACTTGTTCTTTCATGAATGTGTAGAATCTTCAATATTTTCTATCTATAAATGTATAAATGTATCCTTTTATGTCTATGTATATGTATACTATGGTCATCTATGTAACCTTTACTTCTACTCTGGGCTGTATTCAAAGAACAACAGAACTCGTATATATGAATTCATTCATGGGCCTTTAGGTTGCAAGCAAGAAAAACTGAAAAATGTTGGAAAATTTATATAACAACTTAATTTCACTTTCTTTATTTTTATCTGAAGAACCAAACAGAGCACCTAGGGTTGCCATCTTTGTGGATTTTTCTGTTTCATCATTTTTGCATCCATTTGGTAGATGTGGTAGATGTTTGCATATTGAATCATTGATTCCACTGACATAGCCCCAACACAGAAGCTTAATTATAACAATAGTGTTTTTGTTCTTCTTTCAAGAACTTCATGATTATTTTGTTTCATTCACGGATATATGTATTTATATTTGTATATGTTTATAGAGACATACATGTATGATTCATAGGTCTTTAGTTTGCAAGCAAGAAAAACTAAAATTGGTTAGATTTAGATGAAAAGATTATAGAACAACTTAATTTCACTTTCTTTCCAATCTCAAGAACCAAACAGAGCATCTAGGGTTCTTCTTTGTGAATTTCTGTTTCATCATATTCCAATTTTTGTTGATAACAATAGGATAGTGTTGAATACAGTAACATGTTCTATGTATTTCCTCTAAGACGTATATTGTCAACTACCATATGCCATGATCAGATAGACTTATTAAGTTTGGTTCTGTCGTTTGCAGAAAATCATCTACGAGGGTCGACAACAAGGAGGAGGAAGATTTTGTCTTTGAGGTGCAATTATCATTTACCGATTTTCAAAGCCAAAAACTCACCATTCCTTGGGAAACAGTAGAAAAGTATTTCCTTGATGCAAATACAAGAACTCAGCTGGTGATCAGAGTACTATTAACTGATAAATACAATGATCAGAAGCATGTGAAATGCTCATTCTCTCCACAGCCGGGTGGTGACATCGTTATCACTGAATGGTCATGGCAATGGGGTGCACACAAAGCTATGGATTTGATTCGTTTTTACAAACCTCTCCCCCAGCCTTCTCATTACCAGCATTACCTCATCGGATATCTAAAATTCTCTTTGAGAAGACTTTAACTACTACTGATGTTTCACAGGAGCTCGTTATTCCTATAAAAGTTGCAGAAAACCATTTCCCTCGTCTAATACTAATAAACCAAGCCATGCCATGCTACAAATTTCTGATACTCAAAACAAGAAGTGGGAGATGAAATTCCATATGGCTCCAGTGGCAAACCAGAGTGCACAAAGATATGGGTACAAGATGGACTGGACTGAGTTTGTTACTAAGCACAAATTGAAAGCAGGCAATGTGATTTTCTTTTAAAAACCTGCCCTGACTTCAGAAGACAATCACTATGCTATTTGATTTAAAAGGCCCAGCAAGAAGGATGATGGCAAGAAGGAAGGAAACAAGGACATACATCCAGAGAATTGAATTCATACTGATATCAAGGACAACATTGAAAGTTGCAGTACTAGTGATATGATGATTTAAACAAAGCCCGTGAAGTCAGATTAGTGATATGGTGTGGATAATAATCAGATTAATACTTGGATACTAAGCTCCTTTTTTTGGTGAAAATCATTATATAGGAAGTTCCATTGAGAAGTATGAGTATATGAGCTTCTCTATACACACTGCAGCATTGCAATTGTGATTTTTTTTTCATACACACAGTCATCAATAAACAGTAATAAGCTCTACAGCCCCTTTTATAACATATTTGGGGATTCTTTGTTATATTTCCAAAATGGAATCTTAGTTAGCAAAAATAGCCTTGACTGCTCCAGTCAATGTGAGATGTGTGTTTCAAAAAACCTTAATCGGTCATCTATTCAGATTAGTAATTAGCATTTTTTTTATAAAATATTTTTATCATTGAATTGCTTATTATTATTAATATTTAGTTTGGTACTACCCTCTTTTGATAGATTGGTAAAAGAACTCATTCAAAGGGGTGTTTTTTAAAAATAGCAGTGGCAAACTGGAAAATTATGAGAAAGTGGGACAGTTAGGAGAGAAAATTCTGAAAACAATGTCAGAGTGCATGAATCAAACTCACCCAACAGATCTTGTGGTGTTCAGTCTAGGACTAAACAACACCTCAGGTTTTATGGATAACCCCATTTATGTGAATTCATTGTTGGATATCACCCCATGTGAGGGGTGATTCTCTTCTCTCAGCTGCAGCATGTCAAGGAATGCGGCTACCAACCGACAAACAGTAAAGATGGACGGCACCGAAAGTGAAGGAACAACTGGCTATGTGTTGTGCCAGCCAAGCTCTCTACCATTCTCTTCAGTGTATAAATAGAGAGGCTGGGAGGAGAGTTTAGAGAAGAGAGCAATACAAAAGAAAAAGGGAGAACACAAGTGATATACAAGAGTGTATATCTCTGTGACAGTGAGAGAAAAAACCAAAGTGTAAGGCAGTAGAGGGTGTGTGAGTTGAGTGGGAGTGTCTCCTCCTCTATGTAATCTCTATTTGTTTTAATGGAAATCTCTGGTTCTCTCCGTGGACGTAGGCATTGAGGCCGAACCACGTAAATCTTATGTCCATTTAAAGTGTGTTTGATTTCTGATAGTTCAGGTGGGTGGCCTTAAAGCACAACATTCATGACATAGGAAAAAACCAAAATGTAGTTTTCAACGATGTTTTTCTACCCTGCAGAAGTCAGACTGAGGAAGTTGCAAATTAGGTAGTTTTCAATGGAAATTTTTCTTTTTTGCTCCTATTCAGAAAAATTTTAGACAACATATAAGAAAATTTTTAGAAATTCATTAGTAGGCAGGCAGTGATATTGTTGTTTATGATGGCACAGCTACATGTGATGATATGGGAGATTATGATTTGTAAATTAGTACCCAAATGAAATCAAGTAAATTACCAGCAAAGCCTTATCCGTAATCAAATTGCAATTAGCAATATACACAACCTGCAAATTGGATTTAGGCAACAAAATCCAGAATCCAGGATCCTGATCATCTCCTTTTTCATGGATTGAATTGAGATCTCCAATCTATGATTGACGAAGTAGCGCAATGCAATGATGTGAATTGAAATCAAGATCTCCACTTCATCTAGGAAATAGATGTTGAGATCTGGGATCCCGCCCAAGACCCTATAGAAATCATAGCAAGCAGAAAAACACATCCACACAGAAGGAGACACAATATTTAACGTGGTTCGGCCTTAAAGCCTACGTCCACGGAAGAGTAACCGGTTATTACTGTACCAATGGAAAGATTACAGAAAGATTACAATAGAGGAGGAGCTCACACTCTCCTCACTCAGCCATTCTCCCGTCTCCCTCTCTCACACCGAGAGAGACGGTCTCTCCGCCTCACATCTCTCACTCTCTTTTGTTTGCTCGGTTTGCTCACATTCAACTCTCCTCTCAACCTCTCTATATATACACATTACAGATGGTTGGTGAAGAGGCTGGCCTTGCACATGGCCAGCTCATTTCTTCTCCTTTCGGTGGCCGTCTTCCTTGACTTGGATGGTGGCCGCCATGCTTGACTCGGTTGTGTTCCCATGGAGAAGAATATCACCCCTTTCACATGGGGTGATATCAACAAATCACCCCATCAACCCATGTGAGGTGATCTACTGCACATACTGCTGCTAATCTTGTCACGCCTAAATTCAACATAGTCTGCATCTCCTCATTGAGACGCTGCATCCCCTGAAAACTAGAGATAATACACCAGAGATACAAGAGAAGGAGGGAATCCTACATCCTCAACTCAACTCACACCACTCTCTGGTTTGGAGAGAGCCTCTGCTCCTATCTCCCACAGATCTCTTCCACGCTTCCTGTCTCGGATGTCTACACCTGCTATGCTTGAACTTGCGCAACCAAGATATCTGACACCCCCTGATTAAATGTCCTGCACCCCCTGCTGGGATGCCCTTGACTGTCATGCCTTATCTCACAGGACAAGTCATTGGAGCAATAGAAAACTCGTTGTTCATCAACGTCCTCAGTCTTCTTTGCTCGGAGCTTTTCCTCTGAACTATCAGCCTTTGCCCTCTGCACTTCTGAACAACCTCCTGGCGTTTCCACATACACTTGTTGTCTGTGCCTTTGCAATCCCTGATTTGCTATCCAGTAGATTAATGGTTGACAGTAGCTCCATCTATCAAAGCATCGTCAGCTATGCACTTCCTTGCATAGTGCTCGTACCTATGGCTTCTGGTCTCCCTGCGTCGAGCTTGCTTGAGAGATCCGTATCAACTCTATCTTCCGCTGCCATGGAACTAAAGAAACCACCATAAAGAAAAAAAAACTTGCCACTCCTTGGCGCGCACTCTTGCGTCTTATCTATCTTAATTTCTCTATCTGGAAGTTCTTGTGAACTTTCAACAACCCACTGCTGCACACTTTTCTCGCGCCTCTGTACGACACTCTAGCGTACCCTTTCACTGCTGCACATCTGCATTTGTGCTTATGCACTTAGTATGCTCCTCTGCAACTATTGTTCTATACGTCCACATACCATCAGTACCTACTCGTATACAGTAGCTCCAACAGCCACAACATTTCCCTGAGCCTGTACTTGTTGCCAATCATCTATCTGATGAAGTAGACTTTTGATTAAACTAGATCTTCCGATCACCTCAACAACCAGGAAAGTTCCCAGGAAAGACTGGTGGGGTCACAACCGGTCCCACTTAAGAACCAGTCTCCTTAGATAGTGCCTTTTTGATAGAACTTTCCTAGACATTGTTGATCTTGAGATAATTATGTGCAATTCTTCTGATCGCCCTTGACCAATCCTGATCTCCCTCGATTTGCCATTTGATCAAGCCTGATCTCCTCTGGTCTTCAATGATCTATCTCAGTCTATATCTAGTTGTCCAATCTGGTCAGAATCTGCCCATTCTAACCTTTAGTGAATCTGCA
>JAPPVO010003002.1:0-19352 GCA_030407325.1 Camellia japonica
TTCCATAATTAAGACAATTTAGTTCATTCGGTAGACAATATTTCCTTCAGAAACAGTTCAGTTGGTCGTTCATAAAATAATCATAATTGAACACATCTTTACAAACATTGTACTCACAGAGTTCTGGGCTACAGATGAGCTAGAGCGTCTCCAGATGCCAACCCTACACAATTACAAGATTGAACACACTAAGCTACACAGTTGGGAAAAATCAATAACTTAATCCCTAATTTGCCTCGGTGTGTTCTATATCAATATCCTCCTTAAGATGCATGAAACATGCCCTAGGAATGCCTAGGATGGAAAGAGGATGCAAGGATGCATTCAGAAGACAGTTTCAGAATTTCAGAAAATCAGAGGTCCCGCTCGAGCGCAGGTTTTCCCGCTCGAGCGGACATGAAACAAAGGTCCCCGCTCGAGCGCCAAACTTACCGCTCGAGCGGACCAAAAAGTACTGGATGGTGAAATTTACGCTCGACGCCCGCTCGAGCGTGTCACCCAATCCTCCGCTCGAGCGTACATTCCTCCGCTCGAGCGGACTGTAAAACAGTGCAAGATGCTGGGAGCTCGATTTCCACGCTCGAGCGCCAGTCACCCCGCTCGAGCGTGTGTCGAAATTCTGGAAATTCCAGATTTGAACCTCAAGCTCAAATTCAACTTTTGAAACACCAATTTCGATCCTCTTTGGGCTAATTTTCTGGAAAACATTTGTAAATCCATAGAATAACATGATTCAAAGATGAGAAATCAAAGCCCAAAGGTAGTTCAATTAAACATGATTTCAAACCAAAATTCAAGAACATGATGAACATGCAATATCCATGAATTCAATCAACTTCAAAGCTTCAAACACTTGCTCAAATGAGCCAATTCTTCTTAAAACATGATGAAACCATGGACTTAAACATAATCAAGAGCATGCATGCAACATTTTTCCATGAAAACACTCTAAAACTCTTCAATATACACATGCATGCAAGATTAGAGCTACAATTCAACAATTTGGCACCATTTCTAGACTCAACTCTTCAATTAACATGGAACATGCAAGGACTAGCTTGAATGCATGAATAAGAAGGCAATTACTCTACCTTAAGTCTCCAATTATGAGTCTAGGAGTTTAATGTTGCTATCACTCTTCAATTCTTCCAAGATTCAAGCCAACTCACAATGAAATCAAGATGAAATCACTCTTCTAGGTGACTCTCTCTCTCTCTCTAGAGTCGGTTTTGAGCTCTCAAAATGAGTTGATGAAAAGTTTTGTTGAATGCTTAATGAGGCTAAAAAATGTTATAATAAAGGGCCCACTAACATGGCAATTCCGTAAATAAGGCAACTCTTTGATTTAGTTTATTTTAATCAAATTTAATCATACCGAATTGATTTTCAATTAAATATACCATCAATTCACATAAATTCCAATGATTAAAAAACATTGATCCATTTCTGATTCGGCCGCCGATAAGGCCTTCAATTTGCAGTTTAAATTACAGAACATGAACAGATCGATTAACAATCGACAGATAGAAAATGCATTTAAACAGTTACAGTCAATCAATCAGTCTCGGATCTCAGTCAGTCAGTTCAGTATTTCAATCAATTCAATTATCAATCATAATCAGTCTCAGTTTAGCAGTAATCAGTGCTTAATCAGAAATCAGTGATGAGGGTTATTACAGAAACACCATAATTACATATCTGCCATCATGCAAGAGGGTCCGAATAAGTGTCCGAGTGTTTAAGCCCTAATGCATGAGAATTGGAAAGTAAACACCATAATTACATATCTGCCATCACGCAAGAGGGTCCAAATAAGTGCCCGAGTGTTTAGACCCTAATGCACGAGAAATGGCAAGTAAACACGATAATTATATATTTGGCATCATGCAAAAGGGTCCGAATAAGTGTCCGAGTCTTTAAACACTAATGCATGTGAAATGGCAAGTAAACATCATAATTACATATCTGTCATCATGCAAGAGGGTCCGAATAAGCGTCCGAGTGCTTAAACCCTAATGCATGAGAATTGGCAAGTAAACACCATAATTACATATCTGCCATCATACAAGAGGGTCCGAATAGGTATCCGAGTGTTTAAACCATAATGCATGAGAAATGGCAAGTAAACACCGTAATTACATATCTGCCATCATGCAAGAGGGCCCGAATAAGTGTCTGAGTGTTTAAACCCTAATGCATGAGAAATGGCACGTAAAACACCATAGTTACATATCTGCCATCATGCAAAAGGGTCCGAATAACTGTCTAAGTGTTTAAACCCTAATGCATAAGAAATGACAAGTAAACATCATAATTACATATCTGCCATCATGCAAAAGGGTCCAAATAAGTGCCCGAGTGTTTAGACCCTAATGCATTAGAGATGGCAAGGAAACATCATAATTACATATCTGCCGTCATGCAAAAGGGTCCAAATAAGTGCTCGAGTGTTTAGACCCTAATGCATGAGAAATGGCAAGTAAACACCATAATTACATATTTGCCATCATGCAAAAGGGTCCGAATAAGTGTCCGAGTGTTTAAACCCTAATGCATGTGAAATGGCAAGTAAACACCATAATTACATATCTGCCATCATCCAAGAGGGTCCGAATAAGTGTCCGAGTGCTTAAACCCTAATGCATTAGAATTGGCAAGTAAACACCATAATTACATATCTGCCATGATGCAAGAGGGTCCGAATAAGTGTCCGAGAGTTTAAACCTTAATGCATGACAAATGGCAAGTGAAACACCATAATTACATATCTGCCATCATGCAAGAGGGTCAGAATAAGTGTCCGAGTGTTTAAACCCTAATGTATGAGAAATGGCAAGTAAAACACCATAATTACATATCTGCCATCATGCAAGAGGGTCCGAATAACTGTCCAAGTGTTTAAACCCTAAGGCATAAGAAATGACAAGTAAACATCATAATTACATATCTGCCATCAGGCGAAGGGGTCCAAATAAGTGCCCGAGTGTTTAGACCCTAATGCATGAGAAATGGCAAGTAAACATCATAATTACATATCTGCCATCATGCAAGAGAGTCCGAATAAGTGTCCAAGTGTTTAAACCATAATGCTTGAGAATTGGCAAGTAAACACCATAATTACATATTTGCCATCATGCAAGAGGATCCGAACAAGTGTCCAAGTGTTTAAACCCTAATGCATAAGAAATGACAAGTAAACATCATAATTGCATATCTGTCATCATGCAAGAGGGTCTGAATAAGTGTCTAAGTGTTTAAACCCTAATGCATAAGAAATGACAAGTAAACATCATAATTACACAACTGCCATCATGCAAAAGGGTCCAAACAAGTGCCCGAGTGTTTAGACCCTAATGCATGAGAAATGGCAAGTAAACACCATAATTACATATTTGCCATCATGTAAAAGGCTCTGAATAAGTGTCCGAGTGTTTATACCCTAATGCATGTGAAATGGCAAGTAAACACCATAATTACATATCTGCCATCATACAAGAGGGTCCGAGTAAGTGTCCGAGTGTTTAAACCCTAATGCATGAGAAATGGCAAGTGAAACACCATAATTACATATCTACCATCATGCAAGAGGGTCTGAATAAGTGTCCGAGTGTTTCAACCCTAATGCATGAGAAATGGCAAGTAAACACCATAATTACAGATCTGCCAACATGCGAGAGGGTCCGAATAAGTGCCCAAGTGTTTAAACCCTAATGCATGAGAAATGACATGTAAACACCATAATTATATATTTGCCATCATGCAAAAGGGTCCGAATTACTGTCCGAGTGTTTAAACCATAATGCATGAGAAATGCCAAATAAACATCATAATTACATATCTGCCATCATGCAAGAGGGTCCGAATAAGTGTCCGAGTGTTTAAACCATAATGCATGGGAAATGGCAACTAAAACCTAATACATATTGTATCATGTATGAGGGTCCGAATAGTGTCCAAGTGTTTATAACCCTAATAGATAAGAATGACAAGAAAACATAATTATATATTGCCATCATGCAAAAGGGTTCAAATAAGTGTCCGAGTGTTTAGACCCTAATGCATGAGAAATGCAAGTAAACATGATAATGACATATTTGCCATCATGCAAGAGGGTCCATATAAGTGCCCGAGTGTTTAGACCCTAACGCATGAGAAATGGCAAGTAAACACCATTATTACATATTTGCCACCATGCAAAAGGGTCCGAATAAGTGTCCGAGTGTTTAAACCCTAATGCGTGTGAAATGGTAAGTAAACACCGTAATTACATATCTGCCATCATGCAAGAGGGTCCGAATAAGTGTTCGAGTGTTTAAACCCTAATGCATGAGAATTGGGAAGTAAACACCAAAATTACATATCTGCCATCATGCAAGAGGGTCCGAATAAGTGTCCCACTATTTAAACCCTAATGCAGGAGAAATAGCAAGTAAACACCATAATTACATATCTGCCATCATGTAAGAGGGCCCGAACAAGTGTCCGAGTGTTTAAACCCTAATGCATGAGAAATGGCAAGTAAAACACCAAAATTACATATCTGCCATCATGCTAGAGGGTCCGAATAAGTCTCCAAGTGTTTAAACCTTAATGCATAAGAAACGACAAGTAAACATCACAATTACATATCTGCCATCATGCAAAATGGACCAAATAAGTACCCGAATGTTTAGACCATGATGCATGAGAAATGGCAGGTAAACATCATAATTACATATCTGCAATCATGTAAGAGGGTCCAAATAAGTGCCCGAGTGTTTAGACCCTAATGAATGAGAAATGGCAAGTAAACACCATAATTACATAATTGTCATCATGCAAAGGGCCCGAATAAGTGTCCCAGTGTTTAAACCCTAATGCATGTTAAATGGCAAGTAGCCACCATAATTACATATCTGCCGTCATGCAAGAGGGTCCGAGTAAGGGCCCGAGTGTGTAAACCCTAATGCATGAGAAATAGCAAGTAAACACCATAATTACATATCTGACATCATGCAAGAGGGTCTGAATATGTGTCCAAGTGTTTCAACCCTAATCCATGAGAAATGACTAGTAAACTCCATAATTTCATAGCTGCCATCATGCAAGAGGGTCCGAATAAGTGTCCGATTGTATAAACCCTAATGCATGAGAAATGGCAAGTAAACATCGTGATTACATATCTGTCATCATGCAAGAGTGGTCGAATAAGTGCCCGAGTGTTTAAATCCAAATGCATGAGAAATGGCAAGTAAACACCACAATTACATATCTGCCATCATGCAACAGGGTCCGAATAAGTGTCCGAGTGTTTAAACCCTAATGCATAAGAAATGGCGAGTAAACACCATAATTACATATCTGCAATCATGCATGAGGGTCCGAATAAGTGTCCGAGTGTTTAAGCCCTAATGCGTGAGAAACTGGATGTAAACACCATAATTACATATCTGCCATCATGAAAGAGGGTCCGAACAAGTGCCCGAGTGTTTACACCGTAATGCATGAGAAATGGCAACTAAACACCATAATTAAACATCTGTCATCATTCAAGAGTGTCCGAATAACTGTCCAACTGTTCAAACCCTAATGCATGAGAAATGGCAAGTGAAACACCAGAATTAGATATCTGAGATCATGCAAGAGGGTCTGAATAAGTATCCGAGTGTTTAAACCCTAATGCATGAGAAATGGCAAGTAAACACCATAATTACAGATCTACCATCATGCGAGAGGGCCCAAATAAGTGTCCAAGTGTTTAAACCCTAACGCATGAGAAATTACATGTAAACACCATAATTACATATTTGCCATCATGCCAAAGGGTCCGAATTACTGTCCGAGTGTTTAAATCCTAATGCATGAGACATGGAAAATAAACATCACAGTTACATATCTGCCATCATGCAGGAGGGTCTGAATAAGTGTCCGAGTGTTTAAACCATAATGCATGATAAATGGCAAGTAAACACCATAATTACATGTCAGCCATCATGCAACAGGGTCCGAATAAGTGTCCGAGTGCTTAAACCCAAATGCATGAGAAATGGCAAGTAAATACCATCATTACATATCGGCCATCATGCAAGAGGGTCCGAATAAATGTCCGTTTGTTTAAACCCTAGTGCATGAGAAATGGCAAGTGAAACACCATAATTAGAAATCTCCCATCATGCAAGAGGGCCTGAATAAGTGTCCGAGTGTGTAAACCTTAATGCATGAGAAATACCAAGTAAACACCATAATTACAGATCTGTCATCATGCGAGAAGGTGCGAATAAGTGTCCAAGTGTTTAAACCCTAACGCATGAGAAATGACATGTAAACACCATAGTTACATATTTCCCGTAATGGAAAAGGTCCGAATTACTGTCCGAGTGTTTAAACACTAATGCATGAGAAATGGCAAATAAACATCACAATTACATATCTGCCATCATGCAAGGGGGTCCGAATAAGTGTCCGAGTGTTTAAACCATAATGCATGAGAAATGGCAAGTAAACACCATAATTACATACATGCCATCATGCAAAAGGTTCGAATAAATGTCCAAGTGTTTAAACCCTAATGCATAAGAAATGACGAGTAAACATCATAATTGCATATCTGCCATCATGCAAAAGTGTCCAAATAAGTGCCTGAGTGTTTAGACCATAATGCAAGAGAAATGTAAGTAAACACCATAATTACATATCTGCCATCATGCAAGAGGGTCCGAATAAGTGTCCAAGTGTTTAAACCCTAATGGATAAGAAATGACAAGTAAACATCATAATTACATATCTGCCATCATGCAAAAGGGTCCAAATAAGTGCCCGAGTGTTTAGACCCTAATGCATGAGAAATGCAAGTAAACATCATAATTACATATCTGCCATCATGCAAGAGGGTCCATATAAGTGCCTGAGTGTTTAGACCCTAATGCATGAGAAATGGCAAGTAAACACCATAATTACATATTTGCCATCATGCAAAAGGGTCCGAATAAGTGTCCGAGTGTTTAAACCCTATTGTATGTGAAATGGCAAGTAAACACCATAATTACATATCTGCCATCATGCAAGAGGGTCCGAATAAGTGTCCGAGTGGTTAAACCCTAATGCATGAGAATTGGCAAGTAAACACCATAATTACATATCTGCCATCATGCAAAAGGGTCCGAATACGTGTCCGAGTGTTTAAACCCTAATGCTTGAGAAATGGAAAGTAAACACCATAATTACATATCTGCCATCATCCAAGAGGGTCTGAATCAGTGTCCAAGTGTTTAAACCCTAATGCATGAGAAATGACAAGTAAACACCATAAGTAGATATCTGCCATCATGAAAGAGGGTCCAAATAAGTGTCCGAGTGTTTAAACCCTATTGTATGTGAAATGGCAAGTAAACACCATAATTAAATATCTGCCATCATGCAAGAGGGTCCGAATAAGTGTCCGAGTGGTTAAACCCTAATGCGTGAGAATTGGCAAATAAACACCATAATTACATATCTGCCATCATACAAGAGGGTCTGAATAAGTGTCCGAGTGTTTAGACCCTAATGCGTGAGAAATGAAAAGTAAACACCATAATTACATATCTGCCATCATCCAAGAGGGTCTGAATAACTGTCCAAGTGTTTAAACCGTAATGCATGAGAAATGAGAAGTAAACACCATAAGGAGATATCTGCCATCATGAAAGAGGGTCCAAATAAGTGTCCGAGTGTTTAAGCCCTATTGTATGTGAAATGGCAAGTAAACACCATAATTTGATATCTGCCATCATGCAAGAGGGTCCGAATAAGTGTCCGAGTGGTTAAACCCTAATGCGTGAGAATTGGCAAATAAACACCATAATTACATATCTGCCATCATGCAAGAGGGTCCGAATAACTGTCCAAGTGTTTAAACCCTAATGCATAAGAAATGACAAGTAAACATCATAATTACATATCTACTATCATGCGAAAGGGTCCGAATAAGTGTCCAAGTGTTTAAGCACTAATACATGAGAAATGGCAAGTGACACACCATAATTAGATATCTTCCATCATGCAAGAGAGTCTGAATAAGTGTCCGAGTGTTTAAACCCTAATGCATGAGAAATGGCAAGTAAACACCATAATTACAGATCTGCCATCATGCGAGAGGGCCCAAATAAGTGTCCAAGTGTTTAAACCCTAACGCATGAGAAATGACATGTAAACACCATAATTACATATTTGCCATCATGCAAAAGGGTCCGAATTACTGTCCGAGTGTTTAAACCCCAATGCATGAGACATGCAAAATAAACATCACGATTACATATCTGCCATCATGCAAGAGGGTCTGAAAAAGTGTCCGAGTGTTTAAACCATAATGCTTGATAAATGGCAAATAAACACCATAATTACATATGTGCCGTCATCCAAGAGGGTCCGAATAAGTGTCTGAGTGTTTATACCCTAGTGCATTAGAAATGGCAAGTGAAACACCATAATTAGATATCTGCCATCATGCAAGAGGGTCTGAATAAGTGTCCGAGTGTGTAAACCCTAATGCATGAGAAATGGCAAGTAAACACCATAATTACAGATCTGCCATCATGCGAGAGGGTGCGAATAAGTGTCCAAGTGTTTAAACCATAATGCATGAGAAATGGCAAGTAAACACCATAATTACATACCTGCCATCATGCAAAAGGTCCGAATAAATGTCCAAGTGTTTAAACCCTAATGCGTGAGAAATAGAAAGTAAACACCATAATTAAATATCTGCCCTCATGCAAGGGGGCCCAAATAAGTGTCCGAGTGTTTAAACCGTAATGCATGAGAAATGGCAAGTAAAACACCATAATTACATATCTGCCATGATGCAAGAGGGTCCGAATAAGTGTCCGAGTGTTTAAACCCTATTGAATGAGAAACGGCAACTAAACACCATAATTACATATCTGCCATCATCCAAGAGGGTCTGAATAAGTGTCCAAGTGTTTAAACCCTAATGCATGAGAAATGACAAGTAAACACCATAATTAGATATCTGCCATCATGAAAGAGGGTCCAAATAAGTGTCCGAGTGTTTAAACCATAATGCATGAGAAATGGCAAATAAACACCATAATTACATATCTGTTATCAAGCAAGAGGGTCTGAATAAGTGTCCAAGTGTTTAAACGCTAATGCATAAGAAATGACAAGTAAACATCATAATTACATATCTGCGATCATGCAAAAGGGTCCAAATAAGTGCCCGAGTGTTTAGACCCAAATGCATGAGAAATGGCAAGTAAGCATCATAATTACATATCTGCCGTCATGCAAGAGAGTCCAAATAAGTGCCCGAGTGTTTAGACCCTAATGCATGAGAAATGGCAAGTAAACACCATAATTACATATTTGCCATCAGTCAAAAGGGTCCGAATAAGTGCCCGAGTGTTTAAACCCTAATGCATGTGAAATGGCAAGTAAACACCATAATTACATATCTGCCATCATGCAAAAGGGTCCGAATAAGTGTCCGAGTGTTTAAACACTAATGCATGAAACTTGGCAATTGAACACCATAATTACATATTTGTAATCATGCAAGAGGGTCCGAATAAGTGTCCGAGTGTTTGAACCCAAATGGATGAGAAATGGCATGTGAAACACCATAATTACATATCTGCCATTATGCAAGAGGGTCTGAATAAGTGTCCGAGTGTTTAAACGCTAATGCTTGAGAAATGGCAAGTAAACACCATAATTACAGATCTGCCATCATGCGAGAGGGTCCGAATAAGTGTCCAAGTGTTTAAACCCTAACGCATGAGAAATGACATGTAAACACCAAAATTACATATTTGCCATCATGCAAAATGGTCTGAATTCCTGTCCGAGTGTTTAAACGCTAACGCTTGAGAAATGGCAAATAAACATCAGAATTACATATCTGTCATCATGCAAAAGGGTCCGAATAAGTGCCCGAGTGTTTAAACCCTAATGCATGAGAAATGGCAAGTAAACACCATAATCATATATCTGCCATCATGCAAGAGGGTCCGAATACGTGTCCAAGTGTTTCAACCCTAATGCGTGAGAAATGACTAGTAAACACCATAATTACATAGCTGCCATCATGCAAGAGAGTCCGAATAAGTGTCCGAGTGTTTAAACCCTAATGCATGAGAAATGGCAAGTAAACATCATGATTACATATCTGCCATCATGCAAGAGGGGTCGAATAAGTACCCGATTGTTTAAATCCAAATGCATGAGAAATGGCAAGTAAGCACCGTAATTACATATCTGCCATCCTGCAACAGGGTCCGAATAAGTGTCCAAGTGTTTAAACCCTAATGCATTAGAAATGGAAAGTAGACACCATAATTACATATCTGCCATCATGCAACAGGGTCCGAATAAGTGTCCGAGTGTTTAAACCCTAATGCATGAGAAATGGCAAGTAAACACCATAATTAAATATATGTCATCATGCAAGAGGGTCCGAATAAGTGTCCGAGTGTTTAATCCCTAATGCATGAGAAATGGCAAGTAAACACCATAATTACATATTTGCCATCACGCAAGAGGGCCCGAGTGAGTGTCCGAGCGTTTAAACCATAATGCACGAGAAATGGCAAGTAAACACCATAATTACATATCTGCCTTCATGCAAGAGGGTCCGAATAAGTGTCCAAGTGTTTGAACCCTAATGCATAAGAAATGACAAGTAAACATCATAATGACATATCTACCATCATGCAAAAGGGTCCAAATAAGTGCCCGAGTGTTCAGACCCTAATGCATGAGAAATGGCAAGTAAACATCATAATTACATATCTACCATCATGCAAGAGGGTCCAAATAAGTGCCCGAGTGTTTAGACCCTAATGCATGAGAAATGGCAAGTAAACACCATAATTACATATTTGCCATCATGCAAAAGGCTCCGAATAAGTGTCCGAGTGTTTAAACGCTAATGCATGTGAAGTGGCAAGTAAACACCTTAATTACATATCTGCCATCATGCAAGAGGGTCCGAATAAGTGTCCGAGTGTTTAAACCCTAATGCATGAGAATTGGCAAGTAAACACCATAATTAAATATCTGCCATCATGCAAGAGGGTTCGAATAAGTATCCGAGTGTTTAAACCCTAATGCATGAGAAATGGCAAGTAAACACCATAATTACATATCTGCCGTCATGCAAGAGGGCCCGAATAAGTGTTTGTGTGTTTAAACCACAATGCATGAGAAATGGCAAGTAAACACCGTAATTACATATCTGCCATCATGCAAGAGGGTCCGAATAAGTGTCGAAGTGTTTAAACCCCAATGCATAAGAAACGTTAAGTAGACATCATAATTATATATCTGCCATCATGCAAAAGGGTCCAAATAAGTGCCTGAGTGTTCAGACCCCAATGCTTGAGAAATGGCAAGTAACATCATAATTACATATCTGACATCATGCAAGAGGGTCCAAATAATTGCCCGAGTGTTTAGACCCTAATGCATGAGAAATGGCAAGTAAAAACCATAATTACAAATTTGCCATCATGCAAAAGGGTCCGAATATGTGTCCGAGTGTTTAAACGCTACTGCATGTGAAGTGGCAAGAAAACACCATAATTACATATCTGCCATCATGCAAGAGGGTCCGAATAAGTGTCCGAGTGTTTAAACTCTAATGCATGAGAAATGGCAAGTGAAACACCATAATTACATGTTTCCCATCATGTAAGAGGGTCTGAATAAGTGTCCGAGTGTTTAAACCCTAACGCATGAGAAAAAATAAGTAAACACCATAATTATAGATCTGCCATCATGCGAGACGGTTCGAATAAGTGTCCAAGTGTTTTAACCCTAACGCATGAGAAATGACATGTAAAGACCATAATTACATATTTGCCATCATGCGGGAGGTTCCGAATTACTGTCCGAGGGTTGAAACCCCAATGCATGAGAAATGGCAAATAAACATCATAATTACATATCTGACATCGAGCAAGTTGGTCCGAATAAGTGTCCAAGTGTTCAAACCATAATGCATGAGAAATGGCAAGTAAACACCATAATTACATATTTGCCATCATGCAGGAGGGTCTGAATAAGTGTCCAGATGTTTAAACCCTAATGCATAAGAAATGACAAGTAAACATCATAATTACATATCTGCCACCATGCAAATGGGTCCAAATAAGTGCCCGAGTGTTTTGACCGTAATGCATGAGAAATGCATGTAAACATCATAATTACATATCTGCCATCATGCAAGAGGGGCCAAATAAGTGCCCGAGTGTTTAGACCCTAATTCTTGAGAAATGGCATGTAAACACCATAATCACATATTTACCATCATGTAAAATGGTTCGAATAGGTGTCCGAGTGTTTAAGCCCTAATGCATCAGAAATGGCAAGTGAAACACCATAATTACATAGCTGCCATCATGCAAGAGGGTCTGAATAAGTGTCCGAGTGTTTAAACCCTAATGCATGAGAAATGACAAGTAAACACCATAATTACAGATCTGCCATCATGCGAGACGGTCCGAATAAGTGTCCAAGTGTTTAAACCATAACACATGAGAAATGACATGTAACAGCATAATTAGACATTTGCCATCATGCAAGAGGGTCCGATTAAGTGTCCGAGTATTTAAACCATAATGCATGAGAAATGGCAAGTAACACCATAGTTACATATCTGCCATCATGCAAGAGGGTCCGAATAACTGTCCAAGTGTTTAAACCCTAATGCATAAGAAATGACAAGTAAACATCATAATTACATATCTGCCATCGTGCAAAAGGGTCCAAAGAAGTGCCCGAGTGTTTAGACCCTAATCCATGAGAAATGTAAGTAAACATCATAATTACATATCTGCCATCATGCAAGAGGGTCCAAATAAGTGCCCGAGTGTTTAGACCCTAATGCATGAGAAAGGCCAAGTAAACACCATAATTACATATTTGCCATCATGCAAAAGGGTCCGAATATGTGTCCGAGTGTTGAAACCCTAATGCATGTCAAATGGCAAGTAAACACCATAATAACATATCTGCCATCATGCAAGAGAGTTCGAATAAGTGTCCGAGTGTTTAAACCCTAATGCATGAGAATTGGCAAGTAAACACCATAATTAGATATCTGCCATCATGCAAGAGAGTCCGAATAAGTGTCCGAGTGTTTAAACCCTAATGCGTGAGAAATGGCAAGTGAACACCATAATTACATATTTGCCATCATGCAAGAGGGTCCAAATAAGTGTCCGAGTGTTTAAACCTTAATGCATGAGAATTGGCAAGTAAACCCCATAATTACATATCTGCCATCATGCAAGAGGGTCCGAACAAGTGTCCGAGTGTTTAAACCATAATGTATGAGAAATGGCAAGTCAACACCATAATTACATATATGCCATGATGCAAGAGGGTCTGAATAAGTGTCCAGGTGTTTAACCCAATGCATAAGAAATGACAAGTAAACATCATAATTACATATCTGCCATCGTGCAAAAGGGTCCACATAAGTCCCCGAGTGTTTAGACCCTAATGCACGAGAAATGCAAGTAAACATCATAATTAGATATTTGCAATCATGCAAGAGGGTCCAAATAAGTGCCCGAGTGTTTAGACCCTAATGCATGAGAAATGGCAAGTAAACACCATGATTACATATTTGCCATCATGCAAAAGGGTCCAAATAAGTGTCCGAGTTTTGAAACCCTAATGCATGTGAAATGGCAAGTAAACACCATAATTACATATCCGCCATCATGCAAGACAGTCCGAATAAGTGTCCGAGTTTTTAAACCCTAATGCATGAGAATTGGCAAGTAAACAGCATAATTACATATCTGCCATCAAGTTAGAGGGTCCGAATAAGTGTCCGAGTGTTTAAACCCTAATGCATGAGAAATGACAAGTTAACACCGTAATTACATATCTGCCATCATGCAAGAGGGCCCGAATAAGTGGCCGAGTGTTTGAACCACAGTGCAAGAGAAATGGCAAGTAAACACCATAATTACATATCTGCCATCATGCAAGAGGGTCCAAATAAGTGTCCAAGTGTTTAAACCTTAATGCTTGAGAATTGGCAAGTAAACACCATAATTACATATCTGCCATTTTGCAAGAGGATCCGAATAAGTGTCTGAGTGTTTAAACCATAATGCATGAGAAATGGAAAGTAAACACCATAATTACATATATGCCATCATGGAAGAGGGTCCGAATAAGTGTGCAGGTGTTTAAACCCAAATGCATAAGAAATGAAAAGTAATATCATAATTACATATGTGCCATCATGCAAAAGGGGCCAAATAAGTGCCTGAGTGTTTAGACCCCAATGCGTGAGAAATGGCAAGTAAACACCATAATTACATATTTGCCATCGTGCAAAACGGTCCGAATAAGTTTCTGAGTGTATAAACCCTAATGCATGGGAAATGGCAAGTGAAACACCATACTTACATATCTGCCATCATGCAAGAGGGTCTGAATAAGTGTCCGAGTGTTTAAACCCTAATGCATGAGAAATGACAAGTAAACACCATAATTGCAGATCTGCCATCATGCAAGACGGTCCGAATAAGTGTCCAAGTGTTTAAACCCTAACGCATGAGAAATGACATGTAAACACCATAATTACATATTTGCCATCATGCAAAAGGGTCCGAATTACTGTCCGAGGGTTTAAACCGGAATGCATGAGAAATGGCAAATAAACAACATAATTAGATATCTGCCATCTTGCAAGAGGGTCCGAATAAGTGTCTGAGTGTTTAAACCATAATGCATGAGAAATGACAAGTAAACACCATAATTACATATCTGCCATCATGCAAGAGGGTCCGAATAATTGTCCAAGTGTTTAAACCCTAATGCATGAGAAATGCAAGTAAACATCATAATTACATATCTGCCATCATGCAAGAGGGTCGAAATAAGTGCCGAGTGTTTAGACCCTAATGCATGAGAAATGGAAAATAAACACCATAATTACATATTTGCTATCATGCAAAACGGTCCGAATACGTGTCCGAGTGTTGAAACCCTAATGCATGTGAAATGGCAAGTAAACACCATAATTATATATCTGCCATCATACAAGAGGGTCCGAATAAGTGTCCGAGTTTTTAAACCCTAATGCATGAGAATTGACAAGTAAACACCATAATTACATATCTGCCATCATGCAAGAGGGTCCGAATAAGTGTCCGAGTGTTTAAACCCTAATGCATGAGAAATGGCAAGGAAACACCATAATTACATATTTGGCATCATACAAGAGGGTCCGAATAAGTGTCCGAGTGTTTAAACCCTAATGCATGAGAAATGGCAAGTAAACACCATAATTACAGATCTGCCATCATGCGAGACGGTCCGAATAAGTGTCCAAGTGTTTAAACCATAACGCGTGAGAAATGACATGTAAACACCATAATTACATATTCCCCATCATGCAAAAGGGTCCGAATTACTGTCCGAGGGTTTAAACCCCAATGCATGAGAAATGGCAAATAAACGTCATAATTACATATCTGCTCATTCAAGAGGGTCCGAATAAGTGTCCGAGTGTTTAAACCATAATGCATGAGAAATGGCAAGTAAACACCATAATTACATATGTGTCATCACGCAAGAGGGTCTGAATAAGTGTCGAAGTGTTTAAACCCTAATGCATAAGAAATGACTAGTAGACATCATAATTACATATCTGCCATCCTGCGAAAAGGTCCAAATAAGTGCCCGGTGTTTAGACCCTAATGCAAGAGAAATGCAAGGAAACATCATAATTACATATCTCCCATAATGCAAAAAGGTCCAAATAAGTGCCCGAGTGTTTAGACCCCAATGCATGAGAAATGGCAAGTAAACACCATAATTACATATCTGCCATCATGCAAGAGGGCCCAAATAAGTGTCCGAGTGTTTAAACCCTAATGCATGAGAAATGGCAAGTAAAACACCATAATTACATATCTGCCATCATGCAAGAGGGTCCGAATAAGTGTCCGAGTATTGAAACCCTAATGCATGAGAAATGGCAACTAAACACCATAATTACATATCTGCCATCATCCAAGAGGGTCCGAATAAGTGTCCAAGTGTTTTAACCCAAATGCATAAGAAATGACAAGTAAACATCATAATTACATATTTGCCATCATGCGAAAGGGTCCAAATAAGTGCCCGAGTGTTTAGATCCTAATGCATGAGAAATGCAAGTAAACATCATAATTACATATCTGCCGTCATGCAAGAGGGTCCAAATAAGTGTCCGAGTGTTTAGACCCTAATGCATGAGAAATGGCAAGTAAACACCATAATTACATATTTGCCATCATGCAAAAGGGTCCGAATAAGTGTCCGAGTGTTTAAACCCTAATGCATGAGAAATGGCAAGTAAACACCATAATTACATATCTGCCATCATGCAAGAGGGCCCGAATAAGTGTCCGATTGTTTAAACGCTAATGCATGAGAAATGGCAAGTGAACACCATAATTACAGATCTGCCATCATGCGAGACGGTCCGAATAAGCGTCCAAGTGTTTAAACCCTAACGCATGAGAAATGACATGTAAACACCATAATTACATATTTGCCGTCATGCAAAAGGGTCCAAACAAGTGCCCGAGTGTTTAGACCGTAATGCATGAGAAATGCAAGTTGTAGACGCGCCCGTGGGCTTCACTCTACAGTTCGGACTCCCTTTGTTGTGTCGCGGTTCTAAATCTGAACCAAAGAGTCCAACTCTGGCAAATCGTTTTGAAGGAAAAACAGATTTTTGAAAAAGTAGTGCCAAACATGGACTGCTTTGCCAGATTACAGAGTCGCCACCTAAATATTTTAAAATGGGAAATTTAGGAAACCCTGACTCGGTGCCGAAGGCCACGTGTCCGTCATCACCAAGTGACTTGGCTCGGAGCTTGGGTACGATCGGGGAAGGTCAGCTCTGAGCACCCCCCTTTCGCCCGGTCCGAAGACCGCCTCTACTAACCGTGATATCCAATTTTGAAAACTTTATGCGTTCTTATTCCGATTATTTAACCTAGAATTACTATGTGATGCGCACAACACAAAAGTATAGACTAGAGCCCAACTTGGAAAAAATTGCATATCCGTTTTGTCTCGAAAAACGTGTTAGTTTTTGCTACTCGCAAGTAGGCTAAAATACGGATTTCAATGAGTTGTTCCAACTCACGCAATCCAACCTCCACCCACAGGCATTCAAGCAGTTTATAACACATAAGCATTTAGCCGCATGGTAAGCATACTGTCATGTTAGCATTCACACGCATGCGAAGTGCTAAAGCATAAAATACTTACATCGTATTCCGTGCCAAAACAATAACCCGGTTAGCAAACATGACCTAGTTCATGTTAAGTGGATAATGCATCGCATGCGGAATGTAATCTAGACAGGCTCGGCTATCCTAAGCATGGCACATGAAATGCAACAACTATCACGTATTCAATTTGGAATTGAAAGTACGATGCAGTTTGCATGATGTGTCGAGCCCGATGCATGTAGACAAATGCATGAATGCACACATGCATTGCATAAGGTATGCTAATTTAAATGTGCCCTAATCTACCATCGAAGCGGGTAAATAAAAGGGATAGAAGAAATGGGGATTGGAAGACATACACCACTCACACACACTTATTACATTTTTGCCCTCGCTCGGAGGGACCAAAATAATATATACAAATAATTAACTACGCAAGCTAATTAATTATTACAAATTCACTAAATTAATTAGACAAATAATTAATCTAATTAAACCGTAAATGCCTCGGAGGAGGCCCAATGCAGCGCGCGCTCGGAATTGGCTCGGAATCGCACTGTCATGCAAGTGTGCCTCTGTTTTCCCTGCTACCCTCCTCAGAAAATTACCAAAGTCCCAGGAGTGCCTCTCAGGGCACTGGGGAGTACCACCGGCTGGGGTAGAGCACCACCGGCTGAAGGAGGAGGCCACCGGCACTGGATTTTTCCATCGGCTGGGGAATCACTGCCGGTCGGCACTAAATAGTGCCGGTCGGCACTTAATACCTGCAGAACCTGCAACTTACAGCAGCAGAGGGCAAAACTTGCATGGCAATGCAATTCAAGGCATGTATGCACCAAACACACTCCCTATCATGTTATTGACTCGAAGGGGCATGTGCCTCGATTCCCGGACCACCAATCGCGCATTTCCATGCATGATGGCCCTAAGAACCAAGAATGCAACTTTGATTTCAAATGCATGCAAACCACATAAACAAACAAGGGTGCCAAACCTCTATCATACTTCACTTCGAGAGGCCTAGCATGCATGCCAATATGATGCAATCCTAGACATGGCAACTAGCATGCAACATGGCAACACAATGCAAACATGTAAGTAAGCATACAAGGCAAGCATGCAAACCAATTGAAAGATGGACTTAAACATGAATTGGGCAGCTCTAAAAAAGCCCAAAATCAGTGGCCAAAATGCTAAATTATGAGGGCCAAACACACATGCACACATACACATGTTAAGGTACCAACACTTAAGCATAACAACAACATTCAAGCACACTTGAAGTGAGTTAAACATGGACAATTGGCATGCATATGAAGCTCTGAAAATCATGCAAAATATGATGCCAAATCATGCAACAAAGCAAGCCAAAGCATGCAACAATGGTCCAAGTCTTGAAACAAGCCATTAAGGCTTAAACTAAGGCCAAGTCTACCAAGCCTCACAAAGCTAAAGGGACTCAAAACAGGTCACAAGCAGACCTAAACAAAGCCTAAGGAGCACCTAGATGGCATCTAAGAGGTTCAAGCACAAAGGCGTGCAACATGACCAAAACATGGAGCATTCAACACATGCTTTTAAAGCATTAAAGAAGCAACTAAAGCGTGCATACAAGTACACTAAAAGGTCTGAAATACCATGCTAATGGTTCCAACCATTAAATAAGGCAAGCAAGGCATGCTACACTCACATGCTCTCAAGGCCAACAAGCCAAATACAAAGGAGCTATGTAATGCATGATGAGATTGACCAAAGCAACTATGGACAGAGCTAAATCATGGCAAAATAAGCTACAAGCTTCACAAATGCAAGCTTAAAACATGCTAGAAATGGAGGCATACAACCTAAGCATGTTAAGGCAATAAGGGGCATTACAAGGCAACTATGCTAAGCATGCATAAGGGGCCTAAACCAACTTGAAATCATGTTATAACATGGCAATATAAGCATGGAAAACAAGTCAAACATGCTCAACACTCACTCAAGCATGAAGCTCCATAAGGAAGCAAAACTTGCCCTTTTCAAGGACATCAAGGAGAGGGGTGGCCTCCCCTTTCTAGGACTTCAAGGCACCATCTCCACGATTGAAATCCCTCAAGATTTCAGTGGTGGAGAGGT
>JAPPVO010003003.1:0-32824 GCA_030407325.1 Camellia japonica
CCAAATGAACAGAATGGGATTTCCCTCCCAGGACGTTCGGGGACGTCTACAGTAGATAGGTTGGATATTATGTTAGGTGATTGAGGAACATGAGATGACATATTGAATGATGATACAGACACGTAGTACTCCAAGAATATTGAATAATTACGATGCATACTAGGTGCACTCCTAAGAGCTTCTTTAATGACATGTTAAATTTTTTGTTACTGTCATATTATGCCTTAATTTTTTTGTTATTGTCATATTATGCCTTAAATTTTTTTTAAAAAACCTCCCCCTCTCTTTCTAAAAACTTCCTTTATAGGCCTCTCCCTTGGTCAACTAGCCGTCGCCATATGGCCATGGTGGTCGGCTAGCCTTGCTTTCTCTTTGTGTTTGCTCTTTTCCTCTTTTAATAATATTGAACCCCTTTTTTTTTTTTTCCGCATATTGTTCTCATCATTGTTCATCCTCCTGCTTAGGTTGTGCTTGATCTTTAGTTTTGCTGTTGGGTGTTTGTCTTTAGGTCTTCATCCGACAATGTTTTTGTTGGTTTGGGTTTTCGGTTGGCTGGCTGGGTGTTGCTTGGGTGTTTGGAGTTGCTTGGGGTTTTGGGTGTGAGTCGTTTTGGTGTGGATTGATAAATAGGTGAATGATGGGCAGTGTTTAGTGTTTTGTTCTGCAAAGAGGAGGTTGACGTTTGTTTGGCAAAGAAGGGGCTTTTGGATTTGCAAAACAAGAGTGGAAGAAGAGCTTCAGCAGTGGGAGATTGGGAGGCTTTGGTGTCTTGAGAGGTGGTGTTTCGGCCATGGTAGTCCTTTGGCCATGTATTTGTGGGGTCCGTTATGAGTGGTGGTGTTTCGGCCATGGGTGGTGTTAGACCATGGAAATCTTTCAGCCATGGATGGTTTGTTCGACCGTAGTCGCATGAGGGGAGGTGTTTCGACCATGGAAGTGGGTGTGCTTGGCCGTGGGTGTGTTTGGCAATGGAAGTGGTTTTTGTTCGGCCATGGGTGCATCCGGCTAACCGTGTTTGGCCATGGAGGGTGATGTTTCAGCCATGGGAGTGTTCGGCCAAAGATTCGGCCTCTTTTGAGAATTGGGTTAAAAGTTATGTTTCAACTTTTAACCCATTTTGGATCACATCATCTTTCACATTTTTTATAAGTTTTTTTTTTTTTAATTTTATAAAAAGTCTAAAAAATCAAAAAGTCAACTTTTAACCATCTTCCCAAAATAACATGATGTTCCGCTGTAATTAGCCATGGAAGGTGATTAGCGCGTGGGGAACAACAAGTACGGGAGGTAGAGCTTTGCTTTGGGAGGTAGGGAATAGGCATGGGTGACAAGATATATGGGGAATTATTGGGCTTGTTTGGTTTGTATTTCAAGATACAAATTTTGAGAAAAATTTTCAAAATTTTGTTTGGTTCTAATTTTTTGAATTTTTTTTCTAAAATCGCTTTCTCTCTTCTACACATCCATTAATCACTTTTTCTCTCCCCTCTCTCCTTCTCAATCACTTTTTCTCTCACACACATTTACTCAACTAAAACACACATCTACTCAACTACAACAAATATATAACCAAACAAATCAAAAAAATTTCTAAACTCTCTCTCCAAATTTTTTTTTTTTTTGGAAAATTTATTTCAAAACACAAACCGAACACACAAATTATTTTTTGGGGTAATGTAGTTAAGATCTACTTAAATATCTTTGTTGTGTTGTGTTGTGCTTTTTTTTTTCATTTTTTTTATTTTAATTTTTAATTTTTGTTTTTATTTAAAAAAAAAAATTTGTGAGTCTGAGGAGTTGGATGCATGGATACAAGTAGCAATAGTAGAGGTAAATTGTACTTTCCAAATCTCTCTCGATATATTTCATTTTCTTGTACCTTTAATTTCATGTTTTTAATAAAATTTTTACTTTGCCAATAAAATTTTTTTTTAAATTTAAATTTTTTTATGAATTGTTATAAACCTATAGGTGCGTATTGTGTCAAATATATATAAGATTTATCTATAGTTAAAATTTTTGTGTCTATATCTTCCTTTTAAAAACTCACATATAACACTTTGATTTGATATTTTATGAGAAAATTTGATAAATTTTATATAGTGCAATTGGAGTAACATTACTAAAATAAAGTATTTTAACTCTGCTCATTATTAAATTATAACCATAATTATCTTTTTACCTATTGAACCATTGGAGATAGGTTTTGTTTTTTGTAGTTGGTGGGGATGCTTGTCATTGTTATAAAAGTGTGTATGTGATATATCTTTCACAACATCATAAAATTTTGTAACATTCACATATAACATTTTAATTTAATATTTTATAAGAAAATTTGATAAATTTTATATAGTGCAATTGGAGTAACATTACTAAAATAAAGTATTTTAACACTGCTCATTATTAAATTATAGCAATAATTATCTTTTTTACCTATTGAACCATTGGAGATACTCAGGTTTTGTTTTTTTAGATGGTGTTATAAAAGTGTGTATGTGATATATCTTTTATAACAACATCATAAAATTTTGTAACATAAATAATAAAATAACAGAATTTTTCTTACAACAAAAAAAATATGAGTTTTTACTCACCACAAAAAAATATAACTTCTTATTTTAGAGTGCATATCATAAATTCATCATACTTGCCATCACAAATTAACAAAACATACATAACAAATATTCATAATTTTGACTAAAAAAATACAATGATACATTCTAGAATATACATCCTCATACAAGTTGTGACATTTGTGATATTAATTAGCATAATTGTCATAACTAAATCTTTTCAGTATAACCAAAAAAAAAAAGTTAATCAGTCATAATCAAGCACTACATAAAGTATAACTATAAATCTTTTCGGTCATAATCAATATAATGATATCACAATAAGTCATAAGTAACATCATAATAAGTCATAGTGAGATCATAATTAATACGATAATAAGTTATAACTAAGACCACAACCGTCGTAATTGGAACTTACAATAAAATTATGATTTATTTATTTATTATTTATTAGGGATGCAACTTTTAAATATTTGAAGATGTGCTTTTTTCTTGTAGGATTAGGCATTGTCTGGTGTGAGATATGATGAAGACTGAAGAAGTTGGTAGCTAGGGATAGTTTTACTTGGGGATGGGGATGGATATCAGCAAACTCGGATCGGCATTGACTTCCTCAACTTGCGTGGCAGGTGCGTCTTTTCATTATTCGTTGGACAAATTACATAAATAGTCCTTCTAGTTTGGGACTCGTGTTACTTGGTTCTTGACTTTTTAATTGGAACACATTTGATTCTGAATTTTGAATCTTGTTCTAAATAAGGATAATTGAAGATACCATTGTTTAATTTCAAAGGTAAAATAGTCAATTTAATAAAATATAAACTAATTTGACAAAAATAAATGTCAAAAAAATATTTTTAATTTTTTAAAAATTATTTTTATCCACCAATGATAAAATTATGTAAAATTGATAAAAATTAATAAAAATTACATGATTAATTTTTTAAGATTAATTTTACATGGTCATCATCCAAACACATAATAAAAATTAGGGCAAATTACAAACACCCCCTTGAGCTTTGATAAAAATATAGATTCCTCTATGAGGTTTGAGAAATTACAAATTGCCCCCTGAAGGTCAAATTTTCATAACAAATTAGGAGAAATTAGGGGGAATCTGTATGAAAATAAAAACCTCAGGGGGCAATTTGTTATGGAAATATAAACCTTAGGGGGCGGGATGTAATTTCTCAAATCTCAGGGAGGAATTTGTATTTTCACCAAACCTCGAGGGGGGTGTTTGTAATTTGCCCTAAAAATTAATTTGGTAAAAAAATAAATAAATGTCTAAAAGATTTATCAATTTTACATAATTTTATTTTTAATGGGTAGAAATAATTTTTAAAAATTCAAAAATATTTGTTTGACATTTATTTTTGTCAAATTAGTTTATATTTTATCAAATTGACGATTTTATCCTTGAAAAATCTAATGATATTTTCAATTGTCCTTATTTGGAACAAGATTCAAAATTCAAGGTCAAATGTGTCACAATTGAAAAGTCAGGAACCGAAGTGAAACAAACCTCAAATTATAAGGACTATTAGTGTAATTCAGCCCTATTGTTTTCCAATTGTAAATTATCACAGCTCAACAAATTATCACTACAAAAAATAATATTTTTAGCAATTAATTTTTTAATCATCAAAAATACATATTTCGTTGTTAATAGTATTTAGTGACCAAAACAAGTTGGTTGCCATTTAGTCGTTTTGGCGATCAGAATTTAAGTTGGTCATTGAAAGTTACTATTTGCGACCATATATTTTGGTCGCATAATGGATTTTAATTTGTTGAAAGTTGATCCTTTTGCAACTAAAAAATTGGTCGCGGAAAGATATCATTGAGCGACAAAAATAAACTTGGTCGTGGAATAGTCATATTTAGTGACGACAATATGTGGTGGCGGGAAGTCCGAATCCGTGACCATTTATTTCGTCGGTAAAAGTATATGTTTTAGCAACCACATCCATGGTCACCAATTGTCATGACCCAAATTTGCCCCAAGAGGTTTAGACCATTATCTGTCAGTAATCACTTGATTACCTACGGCTTCATACGAACATACAGAATAATTTTAATAGTGGGGCCATAAGCGGAAGCATATCACAAATGAAGAAGTCCATTGTGCTGTGCCAGTATGATCAAAATTATACAGCTTACATCATAGCACATTTACATGTCCATGCAAAAACTCATGTACCATAGAAAATTCCATATATATAGTTTACATATTCCAAGACCATTATATCAAAATCAAAACAAAAGTCATAACATGATGTGAGTCAAATGAAAAAGCTCCATCTTAGAGGCTCGACCAAATAGGTTCACAAAAAGAACTCCTGAAGCAAACTCTAAGGTTGGGTTCCATGCTGCTAATCACCTACATATGCATACATAATATGGAGTGAGCGAAACTCAATGAGCAATAATACAGTAAAGAGGTTTAAATGAATGAGCACAAGTTTCCCACAATATTCATAATTACATTACGGAATGGCTTTAGGCCCAACATAATATGGAACGGCCTTAGGCCCATCATATAAATAGAACAGCCTTAGGCCCATCACATTAACAGAACGGCCTTAGGCCCATCATTATCGGAACGGCCTCAAGCCCACATAAAGTACAGAACAGCCTCGAGCCCACACATTATCAGTTGTTCAGAACGACCTCAGGTCTAATAATATATTATCATATCATTAACAAAACGGCCTCGAGCCCACATATGGTACAAAATGGCCTTGGGCCCAAACATATCATAGTATAACGGAACGACCTTAGGTTCACATTGCATATGTCATATAATATTCATGAAATCCATTCATTTCGATCAAAACACAATAGCGGAATAAATCATTGTTCACGGATCAAAATAAGTAATTGCGAACATATCTTTATAATACTATTACTCATAGTGCGTTTGGTCTTATGGTGTTTCCTCATGCACATGACCTATACAAAACATTTCACATACACATTCGATAAATAGTTTGTTCATTTCGTACACTTCTTTTAATGATGTACAACTTTTTTCAATGGTTTCTAATCATCATTTTATTTTTTTTGGAGGGTTTATATAAGGTTGAGATTGCGTTTAGAAGGTTGGAGAGGTCAACACAAGAAGACATGACTTTTTTCCTTGCTGGCCACTCGTGCGACAGGTTCAACCGTTTTAGCGGTCATGCTCTGCTCGTGTGAAAGTGTAAGCTGCTCGAGTGAGTAGAATGCAACCCACAGATTTTGTTCGTGTTTCGCTCGTGCGGAGCTCGCAGCCTCACGAGCAGTCTAGGCAAAATCCAAACAGTCCAAAAATGGCACAAAATGCAATCTTCTATACTCATTTCCAAGCCCAAATTCATGCAAAATTAACTCAAAAACTTGATATACTAACATGATTCAAGTGTAATTTCAATTCAAACACATCAATCTTGCTTCAATGTCAAATTGAAGGTCTTACCTTTTTCATAAATTCATGAATTACATGATCAAGTTCAAATACATGTAAACATGGATGATCTTTACGCAAATCTTTGTTGTATGAACAATCTAGAGCTTATTTCATGAAGTATTCACAAGATTGAACTCAACTCAAGCAAAGTTAAAGAGATTAAGGCTCCATTTCTTGAACTCACTCTCAATTCAAAACCCTAACTCTTTTAAGTGTTGAATCTTCAAATTCCTCTTGATTTCAAACAAAAGATGAGTTATTTATAAAGATTTTAGGCAGATTTTCATACCTTAGCTCAAATCTAGGAGTTTTCTCTTGAATCTCTTCCAAATCCCTAGCTTCTTTGCTTCCTCTCTCTAGCAAATGTTCTCCACAAAGATGAACTCAAGATAGCTAGATACATATATAACTTAGGCTAATTAACTTAATTAAATCATTACGAATCGTAATTTTACAAAATTTCACAGTAGACTCTAAAAATCATGCTAAACATAGATATGAAATCGGTTTTGATTTCTTACACCTCTAAGACTTTTAATTTCAATTCAAAGTTGTAATTGCAACAGATATTCCTACATTCAATAGATATAATTCCAAAATCACATAATTCACACACTTAAACTTACAAATTCATATCAAACATATAATCATATGCATAATTAAGTATAATATGGGTTGGGTTATTACACCAATAGTTATTCCTGTAACCTTTTGAAAGACCTACGCGACTAAAATGTTATTGATTGCAAAAAAGTTTTCAATGTAAAAAATTAACTTTTTAAATGTAATGCTATTTTTTTTTAATACCTATAATACATTTGAAATTAATGCATAATTTATATCCATCCAATCAATTTCAACATACCAATCCATCAACAATCCAATGTAAAAACAAAAAAAACCATCGACTATAAAGTCAAAATAGTAGTTAATCTATCTAATTACTACTACCTCAACATGAACACATTACAAGTCCAAAATAACCATCCATTCGTTTAGTTTACAACGAATTCACCACATCAAAATCATATTTATCAAAACCATCAAAGATTTCAAAAACCATCAATATCCAAGTGCGTGCCATATTTGTCCGATGCGAAATATATCAAGAACTCCTTGTATAATCACAACTTTAGAATTAATGCACCGGTAAGCTCAGGTCCATAAACACGCATGACTACACCTCTAGCTACCTGCAATAAAAAATAAAATAAAATGAAGAAAGCGTTGTTAATAACAATATTTTTGCTTATATTTCTATTTAATTTTGTAAAAATCTGTGGATCTAATTCCACTCCCAAAACAATCGCACATAGCCTTATAGAAAATCCCATTAAGCATGGGTCCTGAAAATGCCTCAAGAAAAAAAGAAAAAAAGAGGAAGTAAAGGGGGGGAAGGGGAGGGGGGGAAGAAGAAACTATTTTTTAGAAGGAACCAACTCGTCTACATTAATTTATATAGTGTTGAGAAGAAAATTTTCTTACGTACTTGACTTAGATGTTTATTCCAATTGATTAAATTACTTAGATTGAAAGAGCTAGAAAAACTACTATATTATATATTGTTTTGCATGACCAACACCTAAAAGAAAAAGTGAGAAAATGTCATCTTTTTAATTATTAGATAGTAACTGATTGAGAACCATCTACACACACACACACACACACACACACACACACATCATTTGCAGTAAGTTTCCATCTAACAACTCCCTTAACTAACCAATTGGGATTTATGAGTAGATTTAGCAAACACACACTATTTCCCTTAAACATATTAGTAAATTGCAGGCCAACTTCATTTACTAGTAAGCTCAATGTGCCATTGAACTGTTATCCACGAAACTGTTTGCGAGGACTGTTAGTAAGTCCTTTGTGATCATCATTATGATTATTTTTACATATATTTCAATTTGGAAGACTCATAGCTTTTGTCTGTTAATATGAAAATTCAGCATGTGTATAACATTTTTCTCAAGAAAAGAAAAGGATATCAAAAAGAAAAAGAAAAGAGATAAAGGAGAACCTGTTATGTTCATTCACATTGATTAGGTATGGTGATGCAGCAAAAATAACAACAAAAAAAGCAATAATAATAGCAATAATAGTTACAGTTACAATTATATTAGTAATTATGATGATATCTAATGATGATAAAGCAAATACGGTTATTCTTTTGGAGCAAATCCATGTCAATTAAGGCTTACTTTAACATAATCAGCACGTCCTAGGCAATCTACATGTGCTTAATGCGGCTCAATAGTTGATCTCAGCTAAAATGTTACACTTTGAGGCTTTCTATATTATGTTGTCAGCTTTTTAGCTTATGATATTTGATAAAATAAAGCATTTTTCTTCCTTTTCAGGTTAATATCACTCAGGAGACGAAATGATCGAAAAAAGAGCGAAAATTTCGTGACTGAGTGAATCCACACATTGATCGGTCATTTTTCAATAAAAAATAAAGAACTAAACAAAGCACTACTTCAGTAGAACAATGTACTATCCAGGTATCGTACCATGAGGACTTTGGATTGAGTTGTATTAATTCAAGTGGTAACTTCTAATTTAATTTGAAAAAGAGAAGATGATTTAATTTTTACTAAAGAGAATTTAAATTAAAACTAAAATAATTGCGCAAATAAAGAGAGTAATATGAATATGGAGAGAGACTCAGGATTTCGAATCCATTACTAATTTCATATCATGTAATTAAAATATCCAATTCTAGTAAATCAATGGCCTGGATAATAATGATGTATCGTGGCTACAAGTCCAATCTTATCGTCAAAACGATGAGTATATGCAAAACGTAGGCACGAATCATCTTTGGTCGACATGAATCATCTTCGATCGGCACTAAACTAAAGTTGCAGCACGATTTGTCTCTCTTAAGCATGACTCAGCACACAATTTGCATATACAAGAAAGTAAAACAGTTGCATGGTCATGCATCTTCAATCACAGAAATCAAATACATAAATTGAAATGAAAAGATTATTTGAATAAAAGATCTAAAAACAATTATACAACGATTATCCAATTCCAAAGAAAAAATAGAATTAAAATACAAAATTACATGATACTTGATTAGAGTTTTATCTCAATCCTAAGAAGAAAGCTTAGCTGCTCATGAAGAGGTTGAATACTTCGAATGTTGAAGAGGAAGATATAAATTGATGATTTGCTATTCTTTTCTAACTTTTAGCCGTCTTCTTTAGGGTTTCAGATCCCAAAACAGGTCCCCAAAATCTCTTTTTATAGCCTACAGTCAATTCTGAATAAAAAACACGCACACAAATATTGAGGCAAATTCGTTCATGCGGATTTGGAATTCTGCTCGTGCGGATTCACTCAGTTACGGATTTTTCTCTCTTTTTGCCTCTTTTTGTAATCATTTCATCTTCGGGGTGATATTAACCTGAAAAGGAAGAAAAACACTTATTGTATCAAATATCATAAGCTAAAAGGCAAAAAATATAAGATAAGGAGCCTCAAAGTGTAACATGTTGGCTTAGATCACACCTCCAACTTACACTTTGCTAGTCCTCGAGTAAAGTAAAACAATACATAATCTATCTAAGTCACTTTCGTAGGGATCACAATTGTATTTAGCATATGCAACAAGCTTTTTAAACCACAAGGTTACCTAAGTAGACGAGTAAAGTCTCATGATGGTTTTTAGAGATGATATCTACAAACATCAACTTGATCAAAGGAATTGAAACTTGGGACAGATTTATGTACAAATACTTGGTACCACCCAATTTTCATCAAAACCAGCCTCTCTCACTTACGAGAAATTTCGAGTAAGCAAATCATACAAATCTTCAAACTATCCATGTGCCCATAAATATGAAAACAAATAGCATCAAATCACAATCGGATGGAAGATATCACATGTTGTTTTTGTATAAAGTGAGATTCAGTGTGGCAGGAAAGATAACATCTCTTACTCATGTATTAAGTTCCAAAACTACATGCCTTGAATCTTTGAAATCAAACATGGGTTCGAACTTCTTTATTTATTTATATATATATATTTTATAAATGGATCTTTTAAGCTTTCTAATTAACCTATATAACAAGCGTTGGGTCAGTGACTCCCAATTTAGATGAACTTAGGGCACTAGGTGTAGAGACATTCTAACGGGCTTAATAACTTGAGTTAACAAGGCTACAAACCAAACATTTTATTTATTTAATTTTTTTTTTTTTTTTGTGTGACAATGTAATGTTTAAGTCTCTTAAGCTTTCTAATTAACTCATATAGCAAGTGTTAGGCCAATGATTCCCAATCTAGATAAACTTAGGACACTAGGTGTAGAGATACCTCAACAAACTTAATAACTCGAGTTAAAAGGTTATGAACTCAAACTAGTCCCTTTTTTATTTTTTATTTATTTTCAAGAACCCATGCTCATATCTCAAACCCCAATTCATCTTAAGCAGTTGGAAGTAACACATGATCATAATTGTCAACTTTAACTACTACAACCAAATGTGAACATGTAAGTGCACAAAATGACAATATCTTTGAAATTTTGATTTTTTCAAGGAGTGTATGTTGTGTGAAAGTATATTAATGTAATTATGTATAATAAGGACAAAGAACAGAGTATATTTTGAGCAAAGTGGAGTGATAATAGTGGCCCCCATTAGTAAAAGACCATACCTAATTAATATTTTATTCTAGAAAAAACTTAAATTTATAATATCTTTAAAAAGTGGACGCAAGTCAATACAAAAAATTAAGATTTTAGAGACCGAAATTTAGGGCCAAAATTATTTTTTAGGAACCAAATATTTCTGATGCGAAAAGTGTCGTAATTATATTTTTAGCAACTAAAAATGGACATTAGTGATGAATTATTATTCTTTTGGGATCAATTTTTTGTCTAAAAAAATAAGCTATTTTGAGACCAAATTGTTTTGTTTCTAAAAGTTTATTTATTAGTGATATTTTCAAAATTTTGTCGCTAAAAGTCTTGTTTTTGAATTTTTGGAACGCCTTTTTAGCGACTATCCTCACGACGATAGAAATTGGTTTCTAAACTTCTTTTGCAACAAATTTTCACTTTTAGAAACTAAAAAATTAGTCTTTAAGACTCTTATATGTTATAGTGAGTTCTTGTGAATTTCCTTCATAAGGATAAAAGTAATTATTTATAGTATATTCTATCTTATCTTCTGCAATAACTATTTGCTGGCCTTAATCTAGTATTATATGTTTGTCTTTAAACTTTTCTTTAAATTGTTTTAATAATGTAATTAATATATTATGTTGTTATATTATTATTTGTAGCGAAGTGTTATTATTAAATTATCTGATTTTACTTATTCAATATTTCTAATATTCTAATAATTTTAAAAACATGATAAGATTTAGAAATCAGACTATGATACCAATTTAAACACACAACGAAGCAAAATACTTTTTAAAGACAAAATATAGTTTAAACATTTTTTATATAATAAAATCTTATTTAGATAGAGTTTTTTTTTTTATTAATTGATAACACTTATGACTTTATATTTTATTTTTATAATATTTTCAAAGACTAAACTAGTTTGAATAAAAATTTTTAGGAACTAAATAGATTCGATTGATAGTTTAAGGATTAAATAAATTTTAATTTATATATTTTAAGAACTTATTAGACTGAATCGATAACTTAAGAACGGAGTAAACAATTTGATAATAATACAGTGATAAAAACAAAATTAGCCCTTACAAAGTTAATAATAATAAAAAGAAAGAAAAAGTTTGAGATCAATTTTCCTTTGATCAAGTCCAAAATGTACGACACAAATGTACCACACATTCTAAAACATTATTTGACCATTTCAATGATCTTTTAAAATGAATTTACTTGGGAGGAGACTTTGAAAACTGTGAAGCCTTCCAAAAATATGAAAAAAAATGTTTAGAGTGGGGATTAGTTTCTTGAGGCTTGTGGCATTCAGTGGAGGTACTTTCTTGTGAAATGCTGGACATGATCAAACTATTACCCTCCCCCCATGTGTCATCACCCACAAAGTCTTGATTCACTCATTGCTCATCAACTTGATTGTAATGATTTTTTTTTTATTAATCACAACAATACTATAGGTATAGAATTAAAGTAATACTATAATGATTATCTCTTTTGATTATATTTTTTTTATCGTCTTACATAACACAATTATGACTATCGGTATTACTCTTATGTAAGGTCCACTATACTTACAATTTTGATTTTGTGCAACTATCATTTTTATTTTATTATATAATGGTTGTAAAAAAACAATCAGAATAGATAATAGCTATAATATTGTTATATAAAATAATATATAACTATATAGTTCATATGTTCATGCTAACTTGCCAATTGCACATCCAAGGTCAATGCTGAGCTGAGGATGCTGATGAAAAAAGCTTCATCGTATAAACAAATTGAGCGTAATAACAGCTAAAAATCATTAAAAATAATAATAAATAAATAAATAAATAAAAGAAGAAGAAGAAAAAGCCAGATCCAATGGAAACATGGCCCCTTAGGTTGACTTTTTAAAATGAGAACTGGGCTACGATACCGTACCAGCTAACAATCTTTCATCCCAATCCAACCAGCTCACAGTTTATTCATAAACGAAATCCACCAACCTACCAACTATTATTATTATTCTAAAAGCAAGTTCTATCCATTATTACCCTGCTCATTTCTCCCTTATTTTTCTATCACATCATCAGTTGACCTTGCTTGTTATAATCAACACTATCTTGGCTTTCAAAGCATAAGATGTTTTGATCCTATTGCAAAAACCAAGAGAGAGAGAGAGAGAGAGAGAGAGAAATGGGGAATCCAATTGGCCAAACAGGTTCCCAACCAAGCTCCCAGCCTCATCCTACTACAATTCAACATTTCAGCCATCCACATCCTTTGCACCTCATCAACCATCAATCACAACAAACCCTAAACCTAGCTTCATGTTCAGGGTGCAAAGTCAAAGCCTCTGGATTGATGTACAGTTGCCAAATGTGCAGCTACTTCCTCCATGTTAACTGTTCAAAAATGCCTCAGCAGATCAAACACCAGTTTGACCAGAACCATGTTTTATCTCTCCTCCCAACCCCTATTTACCCAAATGGCATCTTCAACTGTGATGCATGTGGGAACCAAGGCAATGGCTTCTCCTACCACTGCAATGCTTGTAGCACTGATCTCCATCTACTTTGTGCTTCCATGCCATTGTCAGTCACTCATCAATCTCACCTTCACCGGCTCAACCTCATCTTCTCATCTCCTTACCACAATAAAGCATTTTCTTGTGATATATGCAAGAACACAGGGACTAACCACTGGCTCTACCACTGCAGCTTGTGTCAGTTTGATGCTCATTTGACTTGTGCAACAGCAAAAGCAACAAATCCAAATCCAAATCCAACACCTCTAGCTTCAGTTCAAGTTCAACCAAATCAAATGCAACAGTACCAAACAAAATTGACAGCTTCAGCAGTTCAAGCAGCTCCAATTCAACCAATTCAGAAGCAACAGTACCAACCGGCATCAACAGTTCCAGTTCAGCAACGTCCAGTTCAAGCTCCGATTCAGCCAGTTCATGTGCAACAGTACCAACCAACATCAACAGCTCCAATTCCACGTCCAATTCAAGCTCCTGTCCAACAAGTTCATGTGCAACAGTACCAACCAACATCGACTGCTCCAGTTCAACGTCCAATTCAACCTCCAGTTCGACCAGTTCAGGTGCCACAGTACCAACTAACATCAATAGCTCCAGTTCAACGTCCAATTCAAGCTCCGGTTCAACCAGTTGCAGTTCCAATTCAGCGTCCAATTCAACCAATTCAGGTGCAACAATACCAACCAACATCAAACTTTCCACTTCAACAAATTCAAATGCAACAACAGTTGCAACCACCACCGGCTTTTGGTCCTCAATATGCAATGAGGCCGCCTTTAATGCAAAGCTATCCACCAATGAATATGGGGAACCCAGGGATGTATGGATCTGTTGCACCAAGTGTTATTGCACCAGTTGCTAATCTGCAGAATAATGGATTGATGAACTCGGCTGCTCAAGGTATAGCTAGTGGTTTAGCTAGTGGTGCTGCTCAAGCAGTAGGACAGGACTTGCTCCACGGATTAATGGGTGGAAGTGGAAGCAGCGGTGGTGGTGGGGGTGGGACCAACCATGGATTAACTGGTAATGGTGGTGGTGGTGGTGGTGGAAATGGAAACAATAGTGGTGGTCAGGATGTTTATAATGACAATGGCGGTAGTCATAATGTTAGCGGTGACAATAGTGGTGGTCATGATGCTTATGGTAACAATTATGGTGATAATGGCGATGGTCGTGATGTTTATGGTGACAATGGCGGTGGTCATAATGTTAATGGTGACAATGGTGGTGGTCATGATGTTTATGGTAACAATTATGGTGACAATGGCAATGGCCATGATGTTTATGGTGACAATAGTGGTGGTCATGATGCTTATGGTGATAATTATAACGACAATGGCAATGTTCATGATGTTGGTGGTGGTCATTATGGTGATAATGTCGGTGTTCATGATATTTATGGTGACAATAGTGATGGTCATGACGTTTATGGTAGTGGGCATGATGTTTACGGTGACAATGGTGGTGGTCATGATGTTTATGGAGACGATGGTGGTGCTTATGATCAAGGTGCTTATGATCAAAGTGCTTATATGGGAAACAATGACGGTTGCAATGGGGTAGATGTTGGAGGATGTGGAGATTTTCAACAAGATTATAGCACCTATTGAAGTTATGCATACGTTGTCTTCTTCAACAAGAAGCTCATAAACTTCATCATTAATGATATGAGAACTTGGGCTGAAAGTGAGCCAAAAATCTATCAAGATTTAAGTGGATCTCCAGTCGATCAAGTGCATCAAACCCTATATTTTCCATGATCTTTGTTGTATTTCATTCTAAAAATGTTTTTTTCTTTTTTTCTTTTTTCTTTTTTTTTTTTCTTTTTCTCTCTCTCTCTCTCGCTTAATATCATACCATTTCGATTGCAATGATCTGGTTAAATTCTACGTTGTATTTCATTCCTAGTTTGATCTCCAATTATTTGATGAGTAGTAGTGAGCACTATCTAAAAGTTGCATATTGCATTTGCCAAGTACAATGATCAGCGGATGAATAATCATTGCCCTTTTTAATTTAATATGATAGTGTTTACATAGGATATTTTTTTAGAGGCTTGACACCTCATTTGTTTATGGGTTATCTTCAAACCGGTTTCTCGCTTTTTTGTTTACTTCTGATCGTCACATATATTTATTTTCTTGTCTGCTGCCACTTCCATTAATCGTATAGCTTTTTTTTTTTTTTTTTTTTTTAACGCCTCCACAACCCAACCCCCCCCCCCCCCCCCCCCCAAAAAAATAATAATAATAAAAAATAAAAATTTGTGTCTATTACCATAAGACATATTTTTTGTGAAGATGTCGCACCTCAAATTTATAAGATCCAATAAACAATAAGAGAAAAGACAATAATGAACATAATCAAAGGGATCCTCTCATATATATATATATATATATATGTCCTCTCATATGTATATATATTAATATCATTCATTATATGAGATTCTCCAATTACATGCATTCTATATTCAATATCTAGATGTAGTAAATATACAGTATGTAATTCAAAAATAACATCATATGTAAATAAATAAAATACCTTAAGGCTGACTTTTTAGTTTTTTTTAAAATTTTTTTTTTTAATTTTTTGAAAAAGCGTGTAAAAAATGTGAGAGATGATGTGACCTAAAATGGGTTAAAACCTGCTTTTTAACTTTTAACTGACTTCCCAAAATAGGCCTATGGGGACAAACCTCACAAAAATGACACTCGACCAACAAAAAAAATGGCTCAATGCCTACAAGTCAAAAGAGCTCTATCTTAGCTCATGCACATATCATATGCCTCGTCTCAATGTCGGGGCACGTGATCAATACTTGAAAAAAAAAATTCAATCCCGTAAGGTGAACATATAGTCCAGTAAGATAATTTTTCAAAAGATGATACGTTTATATATATGTACATGGTCATGATGCTATATATGTATAGTATGCTCAAATGATTTTTCGTTTTTTAAAAACGTTTACATTAATCTGTTGAGAATACTTCATCATCCCAACTCAGCTCAGTAGCGGCAACAGCCAAGTCTTCATCCTATATCAGCTCAGTAGTTAAGTCAGCTCCAGCTTCAGTTAGTGCAGCTACAGCCACATTAGATCAGTTAGTTACAAAGTCAGTTAGCTTAGGAGTTGGTTAGGATGTTATTGTGTATTAGGAGTTTGTTATAACTGATTTCCAACTGATCTATATATACAATGTAATTTGTACAACTCATTCATTGAAGAAAATAATATCAATTCATCTTGAGTCTATAGTTCATCATGGTATCAAAGCTGTAAAGCTCCTTCGAGCTCAGATCTATGGCCAATCTATCATCAATGGCCAATCTATCTTCTTCTTCTTCGATTCCATCTAATCTCACGATGTTGATCTCTAATCTGTCTTCATTCATTACTGTGAAGCTTGATTCCAGTAATTTTGTGATTTGGAAAAGCCAAATTCAAAAGATTCTCAAAGCTACGAATCTAATTGGCTATGTTGATGGTACAATTTCATGTCCTTCTACTATGATCACAGATTCAACTGGAACAGAGGTTCTTAATCCCGATCACCTTCAATGGAATCTTGTTGATTCTCACCTATTGAGTTGTATTACAACAACTCTATCTCCTACAATCTACTCTACTGTATTGCAATGTCAACATTCATCTGAGATCTGGTTTGCTTTGCATAAGAGGTTTACTACGTTTTCCAGATCACACATCCATCAGTTGAAGAACAAATTAAACAATGTTGCCAAGAAGACAGATTCAATGGAAGAGTATTTGTTCAAAATCAAAGAAATTGTCAATTAGTTAGCACTTGCTTCAGTCATCATTGATGATGAAGATCATGTTTTACTCGCACTGAATGGTCTTCCTGATGAATTTGATGCTTTTACCACCTCTATTCGATCTCAGTCTAAAACAATCACCATGGATGAGTTATCAGCATTGCTTTGTTCTGAAGCCATCTATATAGAGTCCAAAACTAAGAAGAATCTCTTAGAGCCTACAGTAGCCTTTTCAACTGTTAAGGTTCTTCTTCTTCATTAAACTTTTAGTCTAGAGGACAAACCTATGGTTTCAAAGGCAGAAACTCTTACAGAGGTAATAGAGGTCGATCTCAAGGTTACAGAACTGGTAGTGGTTCCGGCAGGTTTACAGGAAGTTTTGATTGAGGCAGAGGTCGAAATCCTCATTCTACTCAACAATGTCAAATTTGTGGTGGTTTTAACCACACTGCTCTTGAGTGTTGGTATAGGATGAATTCTCAATATCAGCCACAACCACATTCTCAGTATCAACCACAGCAGTATCATCAATCTTCTTCTTCATCTGCTCCTTCACATTCTAGAGCTTTTGTTGCTGCATCTGGTTCTCCTGTTGCCTCTTCTCAAGTTCCTTGGTACCTTAACTCTGCAGTAACAGATCACATCACTAATGACATGAACAATCTGACTTCTTACCAGCCTTATCAAGGAACAGATTACATCACTATTGGAAATGGTAACTCTGTCCCTATTCAGCATACTGGTAAAGGCCTTTTACCTACACCTCATCATTCTTTCAAACTTAATCATGTTTTAAAAAGGTTTACATTAATCTAAATGACCAACACTAGGCTTTCTCATTAAACTAATGCTTCTCAATTTCATTAATCTAACCTGGTGAATCCTCTTAAGTACATGTATCTACTAGTGACCATCGTAAGCATTACCTAATCTAGTGTATTATCTGAGGCAACACTCTACTAGTGACCATCACTAAATGCTACCTAAACTCCACCAAATTTACCGACTTTTAACCGGAAGGATCTTGGCACATACACCACGTAGTTTTTTGGACTTTCACCATGGATTATCAAGCCAAATTAACACCAAACTCATCTATATATGATCTATATTCACCACCACCACTCAATTAAATTCAAAGTGTTTTAATGAAATCAATGCAACCTGCGCAATTGTTCAATCCTCGTAAAATGTGCTTTGTCCACCTTCGTTCAATAACAAGTTCTCATTTTTATAAATTTAACAATTTGATGAAATAATGAATAAGAATTTTTATCATGGACAAGATTTTCCTCTGACCCATTATGAAGGAGCTCCATCTCAAGTAATATGGCATTCTATAATTACTCACTTGTTACACAAATTAAAATCTATTTATTTCTTAATAGCTTTTTGGTGGCCAATGGAACATGTATTTAATAACAGCAATGTTACGCACACAGAGACCAAACGCAGAATCAAATATAGAAACTGATCCACCGGACGATTGGAAGACACCATGACAACAGCAGTCAACAAGCTCTGGCCGGTCGCCCGGGCAGACGACTGAATGCACAGTTTTTGTGTTCAGATCTGTGTTCGGTCGTTTGTGCGCCTAGACTTTTTGATTTAATAATTCTAGATATTTTAGGTAACTTATATAATGTTTTGTTAATTTAAATTTCTGTCTAAAATTTTATTCTTTAACTTTCTAAAATAATTTTATTATAATTGGGTTTCTAAAATTCCTAATATACTAATCTTTACTCCAATTGAAAATTTTTGTGGTGGATTTTTTTTGTTAAGGAAGAAATCTTACCTTAATTGGTTTTCTCTAATTTTCTAAAATTTAAGTTTTCTATTTTTCTTCTTATTTTTAGTAATTTTGTAGAATATTTTATTTATTTTTTTAACTTTTTAGATATACCTAATCTAGATATACTTAAAAAGTATAATATTTGTGAAATATTTTTTCAAACAATTCATTAAATGCAAAAAAATACCAAAAAAATAAAAATAAATAAAGATTCGGTACATTTTCATATTCTTGTGTATTTATTATTTTTTAATATATTTTTTCATAAATATTTACTTTTTAGGTGCTTCCAGATCAAGTACATCTAAAAATTAACAAAATGATTTAAAATATTAAAAACAATTCACTAAAAAATACACAAAAAAAAAAAAAAAAATACAAACCAAACAAGGTGTAGTTTTATTGTACTTAAAAATGTTACACTTTTTAAGGTTTGTTTTTTATTTATTTATTTTTTTTCACAAACTTGTTTTGGTCTCTAGATTATCAAACCAATTTAAATATAATAAAGTTAATTTGTTTCAATATATCATGGTATACAATAGGTAACATCTTGTCGTTCTCTACTTATTACTTTTGTACCAATTATACTTCCAGTGAAACAAAGACCAATAAGTGCTAGATATGAGTCTCTTGAATCTAGTGTAATATTTTCAACCAAAAATAAATAGATTCTAATGTATATTTTCATTATAAACATTGGACAAATTATTTTGCTTGAATAATTGAATTATTAAGGTTGCAAGAACGTGACGGTAGAAGATTTTAAAAAGACAAAAAGTTGAATAAAGCATTTTGGATGACCTATTTCATTTAAAATCGTCCTTGTTTATTATTATTGTTATTGTTTTTGTTTGTTTATTTATTTATTTAGATAAAGTTTATTTATTTATTTTATAGGATCTAATTTTTTACAATTATACTCCACAATTAGTACTAGTCAATTGACTCAAGTGTAACGAAATTCCTTTAAAAAGTTAAAGAATATATTTATAGACAAATATTTAAATTTAAAAAGATACATAAATATTTAGGATTCTTAAAAGGTGCTCAAACCATAAATCTAAATTTTGAATTTCTTTTGCCCAAGCGTTCGCCCGCAAAAATAGTATGTCCATAAGGATATGTTTATGCAAAATGACCAAGCTACCCATATTTCTTTTGCTAAAAAGTTCACGCTTTCCTATTTTTTGTAACCATTCCTCTATCTGTTCAAAATCACAATTCTCCAAACTCATCTCTCTCTCTCTCTCTCTCTCTCTCTCTCTCTCACTCTCACACCTTACATTCCCAGATCTACTTTTTCTCTCATCTTCTTCGTCTTCATCTTTATTCTCAACCTTGTTATCCTTATCTCCTACTAGCGACAATGACGCTCCCACCACTATCACAGTCACTCACGGTGTTGATCGGCCACTTCAGACGCTTGTTACGTCATCGGCTAAATCTCTCTCTCATCGGATCTTATCTCATTAGTTAGAACACGAATGATCAGAGAGCTCGAGCTAGAATTGTTATAGATATTTCTCATTCTAGGGTTTCGATCAATTGTAACCATAGGAGGCGGCGAAGCCATGAGAGCGTGAGCGAAGGTGGTCAGAATCATTGTTGTAAATAACGGTCTTCGCGACGTGTCGTTAGTGTCCCCAATGAAACATCAAGTCGTTTCAGCCACTCAGAAAGCTACTTGTCATATTTCATCGATCGTTTCATCTTCCGAAAAGGTGAATCCGAACATCTTGATAGCTTTTGAAAGCAATCCAATAAACGCTACATCGTAGAGGCCCTGTTAGGAGCTCAACAACTAGGAGTTCGATGACAGAGTTAAAGAGACTGATTGTGATGCCGAGCGCCACCACTGTATCCTCCTCTCCTGCAATGTCGTAGTCGCATCACCACCATTCTTGAACTTCTTCTAGCGGCGGCATTTCCACCTCTCCCGGGCTCACTCAGGTTATGGCTTCTTAAATAAACATAGATCTGAGAACTTCAATCCAAGTTCTTAGTTGTAAAAAAAAGAGAAAGTGGGAAGAGAGAGAAGGGAAAGATCGACAAAGTCAAATAGATCATTTCTCTCTCATTTCTAGATATATTAGTCTCCCTCATTTCTATCTGTTGAGATGGGTGACCATTGGTGTCATGACCCGAACCCGCCCCCAAGGGTTAAGGAGATAACCGGCCAGTAATCATAAGATTACCTACGGCCTCAGACCAAACCAAACATATTTTAACAGAGTTAATGGGGGCCAAAACGGAAGCAATTTAAAACTTTATCCATAGAGCTGTGCTTACATGGCACATCATCACAAACCATATATATGTATATTAATAACTCACAACAAAATATGTACTACACAAAGTTCTGTACATACAGGATCATATAAGTCTAAGTCAACCCAAGAAAACTATATACAACATATTCCGAGACTTCACCCACAAGACAAAATAAACAGAATGACAAGAAGGCGAAGACGGGTCTCGTGCGTGAGACGTGAGGGCTGACTCTTCAAAACCCTTTGTTGTTCCTCACAGACTTCACTAGGGCTGGGTTTGGACTTCTCTTGGCTCACCTACAAACACATGAATGAGCATGAGTGTAGACGTCCCCGAACGCCCCGGGAGGGTTAAGTCCCGTTCTGTTCATATTGGGGTCACTACAGTTCAAGGACTCAAATGTCACGGTTCTTAATCTTGAACCAAAGAGTCCAAATCCGGCAAATCGTTTTGAAAATAGATTTTTTGAAAGAAGTGCCAAACATGGACTGCTTCGCCAGATACAGAGTCGCCACCTAAATATTTTGTTTATGGGAAATTTAGGAAACCCTGACTCGGTGCCAAAGGCCACGTGTCCGTCATCACCAAAGTTGCCTCGGCTCGGGAACTTGGGTACGATTGGGGAAGGTTACTTCGTGAGCACCCCCGCTCGCCCGGTTAAAGACTGGCCTCTACTAACCATGATATCTGTTTTTGAAAACATTGTATGTTCTTATTCCGGTTATTAGCCTAGGTTACTATGTGATACGCACAACATACAAGTATAGACTGGATCGCCTGAATTGGAACAAAACATTTCATGTTTGTTTGTTTGAAAATGGTTTGATGGTGCTACCCGCAAGTAGGCTAAGACGTGGATTTGCCACCCTCAGGTGGGCTTAGAAAACATGATTTTGCCACTATCTAGTGGGCTTAAAACAAACATTCAACGTATTGTCCCAATTCAAGTAACTCAACCTCCACCCACAGGCATTCAAGGCAGTTATATCACATAAGCATTTAGCCTCATGGCAAGCATGCTATCATGGCAGCACTCACACGCATGCAAGGATGCTAAAGCATAAGTACTTACCGAGTACTCCAAGCTAAAACGGAAACTGATTAGAAATCTATGCATGGACCTAGATACACAGAATTGCCTAATGCAACGCATGCAAAATGCAACTATAGCAGGCTCGGCTATTCTAAACATGGCATATGGAATGCTACAACTAACACGTATTCAATTTGGAATTGAAATACAAATGCAGTTTGTATGATGCGCCGAGTCCGGTGCGTGCAAAACAGATGAATGATGCAAACATGCTGTCATACTGTATGCTAATTGAAATATGCCCTATATCTAACTATCGTAAGCGGGTAAATAAAAGGGAAGAAAGACGTGGGATTGGAAGACATACATCACACTCACCCACACTTATTACAATTTTGCCCTCGCGCAGAGGGTCCGAATAAATAATACAGTCCGAATAAAAGAATAATACACAGTCCGAAATTACAGTCCGAATAATACAAATTTTCTAATTAATTAACAAATTAAACTAAGAAAGCTTTAAACTGGCATGCAAGCCAGGGGGTTGCCTCGCTTCTGATGAATGATGTATGCTGGGCTGCCTTTGCGCAGAAATCCATTGGGATGCCCAATTTAGCCTCTGTTTGCAATGTTTCTCGAAATGCGCGCCAGACTCCGAAAAGTTGCTGATTCTTGATATGCTGCAACAGAGAGCGGGAAAAGGGCATAGCAATGTATTTCACAAATATATGCATGCCTCGATCCTCGTGCCACCAATCACGCATATCGATGCATGATGGCCGAGGAATCGGATTGCACAACTCAATATAGGGTGCAATGCAGATGAATGCTACAATAAAACCTAACTCCATCATGGGTAATCCGGAGTGTCGGTGACTGGAGAATTGAGACCCGTTCCGTCACTCGGAGTACGAAACGTGCCTCGTTTCCCATGCCCGGGCTAACTCCTATCCCGAACATAATGCAATATGCATGATATGCATGAAATGCAATTAAAATATAATCCTAGTATGCACAATACTATGAAAATGAGATGCCTCGAAATGCGTGCACGCGGGCACGCAAACCGAGGCGATGATCCTAAGGCATAAAATGGCACACGCAATGCAAGTGGACTTACACTAACATGAGAGAGCCTCAGCCACACTCACATAAGAGGCCGTCGGATAAAAAGAAGTGCCTCGAAATGCGTGCCCACGGGCGCGCAAACCGAGGCGATGCATACGGAATGCAAAATGACATGGAAATGATATATAATGAGGCTCAAATGAAATGCCTCGAAGTGCGTGCCCACGGGCACGCAAACCGAGAGAATGGCATACGGAATGCAATGATGCGAAAATGGCATACGGAATGCAGAATGGACTTATACCAACGTGAGAGAACCTCAGCCACTCTCACACGGGAGGCCGATGAATGAAAATGAGATGCCTCGAAATGCGTGCCCACGGGCGCGCAAACCGAGGCGATGCATTAAAGCATGAAATGACATACACGATGCAAATTGGGCTTATACCAACATGAGAGGGCCTCAGCCACACTCACACGGGAGGCCGATGAATGAAAATGAAATGCCTCGAAATGCGTGCACGCGGGCACGCAAACCGAGGCACGACCCTAAGGCACAAAAAATGACATGCAAATGAGATATGACATATGGCATATGGAAAATGCAAATTTCAGCAGTCAAAATGATGCAAAAACAGTCCCCGAATTATAGCAAAATTACACCCGATGCCCGAAATGCAATGTTACGCACCCGAAATGGCCTACAGCTATGCCAAACATGCACAATATGGACATGACATGTAAAGACAGATGCTAGGCAGCCCCTAAAATAGCATTTTTACAGTACAAAGAATGGCCAAACAACAATCACAAGTATGGAAAAAATAGCATGCAAAAATGGGGGAAAAGAGGGGAATAATGAAGCAAGTGATATGTACAATGCTCAAACTGAAAAATGCAGTTCTAAAACATTAAAGAGGGACCAAAAATATGCACATTTTCAGTAGATGACATCCCCCAATTCAGTATGTAGATATGCTTAACATAGCATGCAAAATAAAGCCAACAAAGGCTATAACATGAGATACCAAAAGGATGCATCAAACAGTCTTGGACCCTTAACAAAAAATGAAGAGTAGGTCAAAATAAGACACTTTCCTAGCCTGATGAAGGCTCAAAAAAGAAGCTAAACAAGCCTAACAAAGCATGCAATTTTACGGTAAATTGGAGGAATTATGAAACAAGTATAAGGTAGAGTTACCAAACATGGTTGGGCCCTTCTTCAATGTTGAAGAGGAGCTCAAAATAGGCACAATATCAGTTCATGAGATGCTCCAAATCAGATCACAAATAGGTCAAATAAATCATGCAATTTTACGGTAAATATGGAGAATTACAAAGAAAGTGCATGATAGAGAGGCCAAACATGGTTGAGCCCTTCTTCGATGTTGAAGAGGGACTCAAAATAGGCCTACTCACAGTTTATATCAGGCTCGAAAATGGATCACTCATAGTCCAAATATAGCATGCAAAATATTGACATAGAAGATGCTATTGAAGCAAGAGCATGATAGAGGTACCAAACAAAGTTGAGCCCTTCTACAATGCTGTAGAGGGGCTCAAAATAAGCCTAAAATCAGTAGGGGTCAGAGCCCAAAACAGAGAGCAAGTAGGGTAAAGAATTGATGCAAAAATGTGTTCAAAAGGGGGAAATAGAGTCTTACCCTTGAAGATCTAACTTTGATGGCTTCTTGGCTTCAATTTGTTGATCCCTAGCCTTTGAAAATCACTCCTTTGCTGCTGAAATGGAGGTGGTGATGGTGGTGCTTAGGGTTGATGAAGAGAGGAGCTAGAAACTTGAAGCTTTTTAGGGTTTTTGGCTATGGAAATGGAGGTTTTGGAAGAGAGGCTCTTGAGATGAAATTTTGTAACCTCAACAAAGGAGCTGTCCAGCCCCTTAAGAGGACCAAAAAGGGTGTAAAAGGGGAGGAAAATGCATCCAAGCTTTCCCTCCCAAAATATCCTCCGGAGGACAGGGATATTTTGAAAAGCAGCTGGACAGCTATAAAGGGTTCAAAAGCAGAAAGCTGGCCGGCCAGGTGGATTTCTTGAAGATGGCCGGCCGGCCACCCCACTGGTCGGCCAGCTACTCCCCATGGCCGGCCGGCCATGGCCAAAAATGAAGTCAATAATTAATGGCCGGCCACCAACTTTTGGTGTCCTCCCAGGTGTGTAGAACAAGGTCCCATGGTTGGAATTTGACAACTCTGGAACAGGAGTCACAACATTGCACTTGAAAGAGAGGCTCAAAAATGAAAATAACAATTACTGGCCGACCACCACTTTTTAGGGTCCTCCCATGTGCCCTCATCACAAATATGTGGTTGTGGTTGGAAGAAAAATGGCCCTAGGGTGTTCAACATTAGCCCGGAAGTGAGCAAAACGGGCGCCGGAAGAGCATAACTGGTTATCTGAGATAATTGCTGGCCTCCCACCCTCCAGTGATCTCCCTGGTGCTAAAACAGAGGTACCTGCCAAAATTGAACAAAAACTGATGCAAAATGAATGCTCGGGGCCCAAACCGCGCAGTTCGGGGCCCGAAAACCGGCTGTAAGCACCGAAAGTGGTGTTCGGCCACGAAGTGGGTATCTGAGACCCCAGTGTTCCTCGGTACGATAAAACAGAGGCACTTGCCAAGAATGAACGAAAATCGATGCGAAATGAATGCTCGGGGGCCAAACCGCGAGGTTCGGGGCCCGAAAACCGGCCGTAAGCACCGAGAGTGGCATTCGGCCACGAAGTGGGTATCTAAGACCCCAGTGTCCCTCGGTATGATAAAACAGAGGCACTTGCCAAAAATCGGAGAAATCGGAGATGGTCGGGCGGTCCCGAACCGAGGCACACGGCCTGACGGCTTCGAAAACCGGGAACCGGGCTCCGAAATGGGCAAAATGGCCTACGGCCACGAAATGTAGCCCACGGCCACCGAGAAATAGTCTACAGGACTACTCCCTTCCCGCAGGAAAGAAAACAGAGAAAACCGAGTCTGATTCGCAAACCGAGACAAGGCACAGAAGAGGATTCGGAAGTTCGGAGGCAGGGCGCACGGCCGCGACTCTGAGACTTTTGAATGAGCACAGTATGCAACATCACCGAGCGCTCAATCGGTGACGTCTGAGTCTTAAGGTCGGTCAAAAATGGGGTGTTTACAATTGCCCCTCTTTGACAGAACTCGGAAGTCATAACAATGACGGGAGTGAATGTCAAAGCCCAGAGACGACCCATTTTTGACGAGGCCGAAGACTTAGACAATCATACAAGATGAATAGAAATGTGCGCCCGCAGGCGTGCCCGCAGGCAAAGGGGGCAAAATGCAAAGCGATATGCACAGAGCCAGATGATCATGCAAATGCAGCAAGCTGTAATGAAGCAAGTATTCGCAAATAGATGCAACAGTTTTAAGCAAGAATGCAAAGCAACAACTACATTTCATGCAGTTAGGAATGCGGAGAATGATTCGATTCTCGTCGCGTCTCACACGGAGAAGATACGATACCTGCGCGATTCGTCTGGTCGCACCAGCCTCAAATGAACCGTACATACAATATCGTGCCTGCAAAAATAGAGAAATTCAACAAGAACAATATGCTAACAACATATATTCAATGTGATTCCTGTGATTCCGAAAGTCTGACACACGCAGTGTCGGCGGACGGATGCATCACAATGCGAGAAAAGATAATGCGTGACAACGCATGTTCAAGCATAGAGGCATGGTACACCAAGAAATCATGCATGACAATGCAAAATACTTGATTAGAATACAAGTTACATGCAAAACAATGCAAAACGAGCATAAATCAGGGCGCCCGCTTGTTGCGCAACAACCAGCTGGGAAACGCGCATTTCGGTGAAGACAACTTGATCGCGGCCTCTGATTCACCTCCCGGAGAGGTTACAACATGTTCAAAAGGATACACCTTGATTTTGATGAATAATGATGAGACACATGTCAGAAATTGCAGCCCAAGTCCCGGCAGAGCAATTCCGCGCCAGAAAGTGCACTTTTCTTGAACTTTTTCGGGTCCCGGGAACTCCGATCTTCCTCAAAATTTGCAGAGAGGTAGGGGAGGGGGTGGGGAACACCACCGGCCATGTGGTTGCCCTTGGGAAGGCCACCGGCCAGGGGCAAAAAAGGAAATGGCCGGCCAGCCAGGAAAGGTGGCCGGCCGGCCATCTGCCAAAAGTAGGGGCATTTTGGTCATTTTTCTCATTTCTATATATAGGCACCTCCAATGCCTCCGAAATCACACCCAAGGCTGCAAAACTTCCTTCCCTTGCTCCCTAAACCATTTTCTTCTTCAGATCTGCATTTTATACGCGCCCCTCGGCCTTCCACGCAAGTTGTTTTCGCGAAATCCTTCAGTTTTAAGCACTTTGAGCCTACTAAATTTTGATTTCGGGACTTCTTTTCTCGTTTTCACCATCTGAGGTAAGTTTGTCTCAATATTTGGAAAATTTTCCCGGGAGTTGACTTTTGTTGACTTTTCGTTCCCCGAGAGTTGACTTTTGTTGACTTTTTCAACTTTGGCTCATTTTTCTCATTTTTTTGCTCCTTTTGCAGATTCTTCAAAATGGCGGGCCATTTTCCTTACGGTGGAGGTCTTCCGGGTGCCGGAGATGATTTTGACATTATGGCATTGCCCCCGAGGGTCCGGCCTTTTATTCCCGATCGATATGCTCCGCCGGCACATAGGCTTCCGCGGGCAGTTTTCCGTCACTTCACCGAGTTCAACGATCGGGTACCCGGGGATCTTCTTTTGCGAGAGCCGGAGCAGCACCTCTCTCATGAGGCACGAGAGGTATTTTACTTCATTTGCTGTAATTTTTCTGCATTTTGTAGCTTTGCCATGCTTGAACACACAGTTGTAGCTTATGACATAGTACTTTGTTTGCACTCTGAACACGTAGTTAAAACACTTGAATTGTTGAACACACGGCTCACTGACTGATAGATTGAACACACAACCCAAATTAGTTAAGCATTGAACCACGGCTCAAACACTGATTAGGATTGAACACACAGCCCAAAACATAGATTTACTGAACACGCAGCCCAAATAGAGATAAAGTGAACACGCAGCCCACTGATTAGGATTGAACACACAGCCCAAAACATAGATTTACTGAACACGTAGCCCAGATATAAATTAAAGTGAACACGCAGCCCACTGATTAGGATTGAACACACAGCCCAAAACACCAATTTACTGAACACGCAGCCCAGGTAGAAATAAAAGCGAACACGCAGCCCACTGATTAGATTGAACACACAGCCCAAAACACCAATTTACTGAACACGCAGCCCAGGTAGAAATAAAGTGAACACGCAGCAAACTGTTTAATGATTTGAACACGCAGCCCAAATACCAATTTAGTGAACACGCAGCCCAGATTTAGTGAACACGCAGCCCACAGATTTTTTTGAAATTTGAACACGCAGCCCAAATAACAAATTTACTGAACACGCAGCCCAGATTTAGTGAACACGCAGCCCAGATTTTTTCTGAAATTTGAACACGCAGCCCAAATAACAAATTTACTGAACACAGCCCAGATATAAATTAAAGCGAACACGCAGCCCACTGATTTTTCTGAAATTTGAACACGCAGCCCAAATAACAAATTTACTGAACACGCAGCCCACAGATTTTTTTCTGAAATTTGAACACGCAGCCCAAATAACAAATTTACTGAACACGCAGCCCAGATATAAATTAAAGCGAACACGCAGCCCACTGATTTTTCTGAAATTTGAACACGCAGCCCAAATAACAAATTTACTGAACACGCAGCCCAGATTTAGTGAACACGCAGCCCACAGATTTTTCTGAAATTTGAACACGCAGCCCAAATAACAAATTTACTGAACACGCAGCCCAGATATAAATTAAAGCGAACACGCAGCCCACTGATTTTTCTGAAATTTGAACACGCAGCCCAACTAACAAATTTACTGAACACGCAGCCCAGATATAAATTAAAGCGAACACGCCCACTGATTTTTCTGAAATTTGAACACGCAGCCCAAATAACAAATTTACTGAACACGCAGCCCAGATATAAATTAAAGCGAACACGCAGCCCACAGATTTTTTTCTGAAATTTGAACACGCAGCCCAAATAACAAATTTACTGAACACGCAGCTCAGATATAAATTAAAGTGAATACGCAGCCCACAGATTTTTTTCTGAAATTTGAACACGCAGCCCAAATAACAAATTTACTGAACACGCAGCCCAGATTTAGTGAACACGCAGCCCACAGATTTTTCTGAAATTTGAACACGCAGCCCAAATAACAAATTTACTGAACACGCAGCCCAGATTTAGTGAACACGCAGCCCACTAATTTTATTTGCACACAGCTCATTCGCTTCATTTGCACACAGTTCATTCACTTCATTTGCACACAGCTCATTCACTTCATTTGCTGATACATGTATTCATTCTAAATGCAGGCTGGCTCTCGCACCGTGCGAGGTTATGGCTCCACTGCCGCGAGGAGTGGTATGCTGAGCTTCCGGAAGCTGTCCGGGACTTGGTTGACTTTGCAGGATTTGGACCATTCTGCAGGGGGTTATCACACTGTCATATCAGTAGGACATTGTTTGCTGCTCTGGCGGAGAGATGGTGGGACACCACTAATTCTTTCCATTTTTCTACCACCGGGGATATGACCATGACCCCATTGGATTTTGCTGTACTCACCGGCCTAGACGTAGGCGGTGGACCCATTCCCTACGACGAGGATATGGGTGAGTGGGAGGCTGCTTGGATTCATCTATTGGGGGCTCGCCCACCTGTAGACAGAGCTTCCGGGAGAGTCCGGTATACTTGGTTCTCTTCCCGCTTCCGGAGGCCAGAGATGGAGCCTGAGTCTCCCGAGGAGATTGAGCAGTACACCCGCGGTTTCCTCATGTTCCTCTTCGGCACTACTTTGTTTGCTGATAGGGGAAACACTGTGGGGCTGTATCTGCTGAGCGCCTTGGTGGACCTATCACAGGTCAATCAGTATGATTGGGGCGGCGCTGCCCTGGCTACCCTTTATTGTTATATGAGTGCAGTCTCTCGTGGGCGGGGGGACTTACTCGGCGGCTACTAGAGAGCCTGGGAGGTACATTCTGTCCCCTTGATTTACATTTTGCTCCTCATTACTTGTTCATTGCACACACGGCGCACTTTGCATTCTGTATTTTGCCTTTAGCACTTTGTATTCACATTCCGCACTGCTTTTCTCAGCTATGGGTGTACGTATACTTTCCCACATTAGCTCCGGAGATGGAGGTGGCAGGACCTCTCATGACTCCGTACTCCTTGATGTTTGAGGGCGAGCACCTATCGAGGCCTCGGGAGACTCTCTTTTCTCTACGACAGTATTTTGATACTGTGAGGGCGACAGAGGTATTTCAGAACTCTCAGTCCTTTTCATTTTCATCTTTGATCTGCTTTGTATATTCTTGATTTCTGATTGATTTATGCACTGGCTATCCGCAGATTACCTGGCAGCCCTGGGCAGTCTTTGGCGATGATCTGCAAAATCAGTACCCCGGAGGGTCGAGTGGTTCCCAGTATAGGTTCCTACTCGAGGGACCAGTTGGCAGGGCTTGGTTCCTGGGGAACGCTTCCAGCGTCAGATATGGGGGTATGATTCTCAGGACCCTCCCGCTGTACCTCCAGCCACCATGCGGACTGCCGATAGACTGTCTACTCAGGAGGTCATTAGGGATATGCAGGGCACTGATGCTTTGCTATATCTCGTTGAGGGAACTACGCCACCTATCGCCGTATATATCTGATGTCCCCCTTGACGGGAGTGCGGGCTCCGCCACTGAGGCCCACTGGCGCACCATCTTCGAGCCGCGCCCGTGCTACAGACATTCCCTCTTCTAGCAGGGCTGGTGCATCTAGGAGTAGAGGTAGTTCTATTCCTCCGATCCCTCCGTCTCTTCATCCCCATGCTGGGTGGCCAGACATGCCGACCGAGCTGACGAGCTGGCGGTTCGGGGCTCCTTACCAGGTCCCGCTAGAGCCTCCTCTTCCTGACCACGGATATGTCAGAGACCCTGATTCACCCCCGGTATGTTTTGCAGCTTTGATTTATCAGTCAGATATTCGGACATTCATCCCTTTACTGATAGTTTTGCATTTGTGTTTGCAGCCTCCAGTTGAGTATACAGACGAGCTGCTCGGGATGCTGGCCACATTCGAGGGCATGATCCTACGGAGAGAGGCACAGCTAGCCATCATGGGCGTCCAGGTATTGTCCAGTTTTTCTGCAGTTAGCATATTTCTGATAACATACTGGTTTTGAACATTCTGCTGTATTGATAGTCTGTGTAGAGCACATCTGACACACACCCCACTCACATATTGTACTTGTATCTGCTTCTCATATTTGAACTAATGCATTGAACTTTTCACTTTCAGATGCCTCCCGTATGTGCTCCATCGCAGGCCAGGCCACCCGGGCCTTCTCAGAGCGTCGAGGTGCTGGGCCATCCAGGCCTTTTCGAGGAGCGGGGCCATCTAGGCCTTCTCGGGGAGCAGGGCCATCTAGGCCTGTCCGAGGAGCTCGAGGAGCGGGGTCGTCTCGCAGACGCAGGGCACCCATTATCGAGGATGAGGAGAAGAGGTGCAGACCGCGAGTCAGAGACATCTCCTGGGGAGGAGGCTCCGGTCTTGGTTCCGGGAGTGGAGGCGAGGCTGAGGGGGATCCTGAGGATGACAGCTCTGACCCAGACGGTGATGATGGTGCAGAGGTTGTCCCGCAGAAGTGGAAATGTGCCTTGTATATTTACCGGTCAGGTAATGAACCGACGCAACAATCAAACGACTCGACTCACTAAGAAATAACAGAATCTTAGCAAGTTTACAACTCAATAAGCAAAATACAACAATGTTAACGACTCAATAAACAAGACTTAACAAAATCGCGTAAACAAAAGGTAGCAATTCAAAACACAAAATGCGACAGCTCGACAAAACTTACAACTCGATAAACAAAACAACAACTCGATAAGCAAAAGTACAACAAAGCGTGCTTTGGACGGACGATCCGGATGATGGAACGTATCCGAAACTGAGAGAAATGGAGGCCTTCGACATCCTCGATGCGTAGAAATGCCTCAAACTTCTTTCCGGAGGGCAAACAGGACCAATGCGTGGCCGAACAATTTTGCATTTGGAGACTAGAGGGTGGCCGGCCTACTAGGATAGATGCCGGCCGGCCACTTCCCCGCAACCTCCAGAATTTTGACAAGTGTCCCTTGAATAGTGTTTTACCCCTCTATAAAAGCCCCAGCCTTGGAACTTATTAATTTCATCACCGTTTCTCACAAAATGGAGGCATTTCTTGTAGAAAATCTCACGACTTGGATTTCTTCTCTAGACGGCTCGGAAAAGTTGAACTTCCGGGGTTTGGCTTGAATGCACTATTCACGTTGGGCCGGACTCCGCTACATCTTCCTTTCCTCCATGCCGCGGCGAGTTTTGGAACCCGGTGACGCATGTCTTCAGCTTCGGCGGACAAGAGGTATGTCCTACTTTTGAAGATTTTCAAGCCTTGATGGAATCCGAGCGAGGCGAGGAAATCTTGCCCCAGCTCAATTTTGGCTATGCTCAAACCTTAGGACGGATGTGCGGACTCAACGCACATGATGCTCGATCCC